>PVJH01030431.1:0-24808 GCA_004026705.1 Nesogale talazaci
CCCCCCCCAAAAAAAAAGGCACATGGGGAAAATGGAACAGAAAGATAATGGAGGTTTTTTTCTCCCATGAACTTTTTGAAGTCCATTTGTGTTTGTATATGTGTGTGTGTGTGCTTGTACATGTATGTACATGTGAGAGGTAAACTGAGGCAGAGTTCAGACAAAGGTGAAGCAAAGCGTGGCTTTATTAGGGAAAAAGAACTCTCAGGAGGGGAAGGGAGAGCAGAGAGGGGACAGGAGCCATGTTAGCCCCGGGCGGGTCCCGCAACGTGGGGTAGGTTAGGGGAGGCGTGGCTGGTACTGGGACAGCGGGAGATATATATGGTTTGAGCTAAAGGGAGGTGGATTGAGAAGGGGAAGAGAGGCTTCTGGTGCTGCAATTGCTAGGGAAGAGTACTGCAGAGGGGGTACTGTGTTCTGCTCAGTCTAGATAATCTTGTCCCTGGGAAAGCGTATTAAGGAGAGGGGAGCTATGTTCTGCTGGGGGGTAAGTTCTGGGAAATGCTGAAGGCAGGTGCTTTGAAGCTTAGCAGATCATCCGTCTTCTTGAGAGGCTGGAACAAGAGGTGCCTGGCCCTGGAGAGGCAGGAGCGGGGGGCTGGAACCAGAGGCCGCCTGGTCCACACAGCGCACATACACAATCTTGTGTGCATCTTCACTCACAGGGACGCATTTGTTGTTACTGTTGTGTGCTGGCATCTCAAGCTCATGGGATGCCACCTGACAGAGTAGAACCGCCCCGGGGAGCTCGCCTGCCTCTGCTAGAAAGAGGTCGACTGTGCGTGTGTGTGTGCGTGTGGCGCGCGCACGCGAGTGTACATGTCTGTACATAAACACGTATGAAATGCGTGCGTGTGTGTATTCACCAAGTCTGAGTAGAAAAGCTGGCAGTCGGTGTCCAGCTCTAAGAATCAGCCTTTGAAAACCCCAGGCAGTACAGGAATCCATCCACAACCGGTCACAGAGATGCGTGGAGTCGGTATGATTTGATGACCAGCTGCACAGCAGCCGACAACAACAACACACGTCTCTGGACAGGCCTCTCCCTCACACTGCTCCTGGCATTTGCCCAGCTGTCTTGACTCTTCTCCTCCCTCCCTACCCAGTGGCTCCACCTTCCATGTGGGGCAGATGCTCGCTCTGGCCCTCCCAAGCCCCATGTGGGCTCATGGGACGCACCCCTTCTAGAGTCCCTCATTGCTGAGGCTTCCCGGGGTTCTCCCCTGCCCTCCGGCAGAAGCTCCGGACAAGAGAGACTCCTCAGGATTCCCTTATAGAACGAGTTTATGATTTACACAAAAGAAGTTTGCCGGTCTTTACATTTTTATTCTGCGGTGTTTATAGCAGCACGATCCACAGTAGCCAAGAGGTACCCAACGTGGGTCCACAGATGAACAGCCATCGTCCTAGCGTCCTCTCCGGCAGTCAGGAGTGATATACCGGTGCCCGCTGCACCCCGCCCGCCTCAGGGGGTTCCTGCCATGCCCGTGGACGACGGGGGCGAGGTGGCGAGTAGTTGGTTAGAGGAGACACAGCTTCCGGTCAGCGATGGCTGCACTGCTGGGGGGTACGGCCACGCAAGCTGTCTGCTGGGGATGGGGTTCCGTGGTGGCAGGTTTTCGACAGGTAGCTCCTGACTCACCATCATGGTGGGGTCACAAGTAACTGCCCTTCCCACCCTCTGTCTCATCTGTGTCATCGTGAATTACGCGAGCTACACGCAGGACTGTAGCGCACGTGCTGATGTTGCCATTCCCAGGACACAAACCGGTAGCAAGAGGCAACGGTCATAAAAAGTTGGGGGTGGGGGGAGCGGGGAGAAAAAGATGTGTCCTGCTTCCATCAGAACCCAAGGTCACAGAACGCCAGTGTGCGTCAGGCCACTGGACACTGTGTGCCTCCTCCCCGCCCCAGGCCCTGCCTCCCGGGCGCACCAATCCCAAGGCAGCCCCCTCGGTCCGGCGCCCTGGGCCCTTCCCCCGCCCTGCTGCCAGGCTCATGGTTCTCTCTGCCCAGGTCCCGGCCAGCCCAGAAGTCAGCCAGCCTCGAGGACAGCGGCTCCAGGAGCAGCCTGCAGGGCACCCCTGAGCCGGCCGTGGCCACCCAGAGCCCGCACCGCCAGAAGTACTTAGGTGAGAGTTCCCCCCACCCCCAGCCCGCCTCCCGGCATTGCGCCCCAGCGTCACCCTCACCTGTGCGTTGGTCTGCCTATCCGTCCCCCGAGTCCTCGGAATGTCTCAGCCTGAGCTGCCCCTGAAGGCTGGGGCATGAGCAGTTTCCTTGTGTGGACTGTCCTGCTCTCCCTGTGCTGCTGCTGCAGGCCACTCGGTCAGCGGTGGCTTTGCTGACAGACCTGTCCGCTCCCAGTTTAGGACCCGGAGGCGTCGACGGCCGACCGAGCTGGCGACTGCAGACGGAGCAGCCTCCAGGACAGCACTGCTCTGCCCCTGGGCACCCACTCGAGGGGACCTAACACAGGAACAGCATCCCCCGAAGACCCGGCCCCAGAGGCACTGACAGACCAGGCCCCCGCTGCCCCAGGTTCAGCATAGGCTTTGGAATAATTGGCACCGCCACCCTGCCTCTTTCCTCCCGAAGGAGATCCTGTTGCAGAACACACGCGTGTGCCTGCACACACATACACACTTGCGCACACACACATACACACATGCACATCCACAGACATCCACACGGAAACACACACACACCCCTGCACGTGGCAGAGACCCCCCCAGTACATTGTAGGAAGTCAATTTGCTCTGGACTCCAAAAGCTGCCAGGATGGTATAGCGAGATGGTGATTCTCATGAAACACAGCGTCCCCAACAAGAGGGGGTGGGCGCGAGGGGTGGCATATAAAATTCTATGACTAAACTTCATACAGGTTCAAACTACCTTGAAGTCCTAACACCATTTAAATAAACAGGAACTGGAATCAATATTAGAAACATTATTAGTGTATTTAATTAATTCAGCAACACCACTCTGATCAGTGGGGACCTCCCCCTTTCCGCCTCCCCTCCCCCTTATTTTCCCCAAATACTGGGGAATGTTTCCAGTTAAAGTATTTGCAGGAGGGTTATGTTTGGATTGCCCGCCTTCGCTTGCTCTTAGAAAGCCTGTTCCCCTGCTGGTTGACCAAGACACCCCTGCCAGTTTCATCTACCTCTGGGGTTTCTGGGGAGCTTCCTACCATGGCTAGTCTGTGGGGGCTTCAGAGTGGGGACTTGTAACTCCCCAAAATGAAGGCCTGTCTATCTGCCCGGTTGCTGAGTGGAGAGGCCATTGGGCGAGGTGCTGTGTCCTGCAAGAGTGGTCACTGTCACGTTGGCCTCTGGCCTTCTGCACAGAGGTAAGTGTTGTGAGCACAGTGATTGCTTCCCATGCGCTGCTGAGAAGGTGTGGTTGTGGGGTTTAGGCCACCTCTGAGTAAGTAAGTTGTATCGGGCACAGTTCAACAATCAAAGCAAGCACACAACTTTGAGGCATTTATTGTAGGGCCAATGGTACATTTAGCACCTACCTTGTTTTCCCCCTCCTGGGCTTTTGAACAGGGAACTCGGGTTTATAAGTGTGTCTATGGTTTCTTGTGCTTTACTGGGAAGGTCTAATTTGAGGGATCAGGTAACAGTCACACAAATAACTTATTTTCAGGCCCTACACTGGGCAAACTGCTGCCCAGCATCTTCTGCAGGCTGTGGGCAAGTCAAGAACCTGCCTTCTGGTTTGTGAGTTGTGAGTAGCCGTTTGCGATGAATGGCAGTGGTCATGGCCAAGAGGAACTCCCTCCTTTCTGGTCAGGAACATGCCAGGATGGACTGGTGCCAGGTGGGACCCGCCCCGTGGGGTGGAAGACGCCTCCCTGCCTAGGGAGCCTGAGGGCCATGCGGGGAGTGAGCGTGAACAGGCCATGCGACCCCTGGGGAGCAGGTACAGGTGTGTGTGCGGCGCTGCGGGGGCCTTTTATGTGTTACCCTATATTTTCAACCACACTGTCATATAATACATTAACATTGCAAAGAGAGAACTATCTTTTGGCTTGGTTATTTTTTGCAGTACAAATAAAAGTTGTGGGCTGAGCCCCGGTGGCGTAGTGGTTGTGCGCGGGACTGTGGCTCACTGAGATGGAGGTTCAATTCCAGCTCCACAGGAGCAAAGGCTGGGCCTCCTACTCCCACCACCAGAGGGCAGTGATGCCTAAAAAAAATAAATAAACGTTGTTTGTTTTTTTAAAACAACAACAACAACAACAAATAGAAGTTAATTGTATAAAACTAAGACCTTCCAGATTCCTGGTTCACAGAGGCTAACAAAAGATGAATTATTTCAGAGCTTTAATGTCACCACCCCTTCTGCCCCCAATTATACGAGTGGTCCAACTCAGTGTTATCAGAACCAATATGGTCAGTAACACCGCCTCCCTGAAAGAAGCCTGCCCCAGGTCATGTTTCTTGGCACAGATCTTCATGGCACAGGTTGGGGTGATCTTCAGTCCTCAGAAAGCATCCCCGGTGGCTCCAGCCCGCCCATCATTTTCAGATTTAGCCAAACCAATGTCACGCCTTGAAGGACCAGCCTTACTTCCTTAAAACCAGGAAGCTGATTAAACAGCCTGGATAGCATCATCTCCTTAGTCTCTTCTGGTATGTTATTAGGGAATACAATATAACTTGGACCTAAGGACTTGGGAGTGAATTTCCTGAAGTGTTGGCTGGATTTGGTGTTCCCTGGCCAAGTTTTCTGTTGGTGACTGTTGCAATCCATTACAAAGTTGGGGCTTTCTCTCATTCTCCCTGTGAGCTAAAGTGCCTTGTGTTTTAGATATTACACCAGAATCTGTTTGGCATCCTGGATTCACATTGATTTACCATAGAATGGGAATCCTTGTACACATCTCATGGCATTTGTGGGTGAACTGAATACATTAGATATAACAAAGGCCTGACCCCTCCTCTTCCGAATCTTTAAAGCCTCAAGGTTGACCACATGGCCAAACTGAGAAGGCAAATAAGGACCTCTTAACTCTTCCCTTTTAATTTCGGCTATATTGTTCAAACAACCTGAGGCCTCCTGTTCAATGCCCCCACCCCCCACCCAGCCTCCTTCCTCTTCCAGACCCTACTGGAATATACGAGGGGGCACACAGACACAGACACACAAACGGATTATCCCTCTCCCCCCAAAGCCACGTATTTAAATATTTTTGCAAAACAACCTTGTCAAAGTATTCTCCATTACACTTAATACATTTGTCAAATTTATGATTCCATTCCTGGAAACATTTTTCAAACCCATTGTTTGTTTGACTGATAGCATGGCTTCTTTATTTTTTACCTCTTCTCCATCATCAAATCGCTGACCTTTCATGTTCCTCTTCAAGCTCAGAAACAGAAGTCACACAGAGTGAGTAAAGTGAGGGGGGCGAGGGAGGCATGCTGGTTTTTTGCCCCAAACTGGCACATCGAGATGTCTGTGTGAGCAGGTGCATTGTCGTGGAATTAACTCCAAATGCACTTCAAGTCAATATTTTCATCCATTCAGGAAGTTGATGGGCTTCCACAACAAGGTTTGTCATCAATGGACGTTTCACCTTTTTGGCAACAAGAAAATAACTCATCTATTTGAGTTTTTCCCCTAGCGCTGTCCTTGTAAGCTGTGTTCAACATCACAAAAGTTTCTGCAGTACTTTTCCCAAACAGGAAACAAAATTTCACAGTTGCAGGTTGTTCTTTTAAGTCAGCCATCACAAAATATGAGTGATATGGTTAAGATTTATTGTGCCAACCTGGCCTAAGGATGTGAGATTAATTGAAGAGTGGAGAGATAAATGGTCTCTTGCTCTCTGATGGTCGGACCAGTATGTGATTGATTGCCTTACCTGGCAAGGCTCACTTCCTGCAAGACATCCCTGAGGAGAAGCCACATGGACTTACCCCAATACAGCCCTGGGTGCTGGAGCAGCTGCGTGGAGACCCCTGCCAGCGCTGAGATGCTGACACCACCACCAGATTCAAAGACTTTCTATCCACTGGTCTGTGCTCCTCCTGCACTCAGTGCCATTGAGTGTGTTTTATGAGTTTGAGAAGGGCTTTATAGATCAGTGTCAGACATATGGGCTAAGTCAGACTGATGGGCTTGAACAGGACTGGGTTGGGATGCTTTCTGAATATACACTTACCATATATATGTGTGTGTGTATATATATGTGTGTATGTGTGTGTGTATATATATCTGTGGATTTGTTTCTCTAGTTTACCCAGACTAACACAATAAGGTTCAAGTGAAAATGCTTTTACAAAAAAATTCACTGTGGGACTGAGCCCCAGTGATGTAGTGGCTTTGCGCAGGACTGCGGCTTACTGGGTTGGAGGTTCAAATCCAGCAGCAGCTCTTCAGGAGCAAGGCTGGGCCCCCTACTCCCACCACCAGAGGGCAGTGATGCCCAAAATTTTTTAAAATGCAACTTTTTGGGGGATTTTTGGGCATCACTGCCCTCTGGTGGTGGGAGTAGGAGGCCCAGCCTTTGCTCCTGTGGAGCTGGAATTGAACCTTCATCCCAGTGGGCCACAGTCCTGCACACACTATGCCACTGGAGCTCGGCCCTTAAAATGCATTTTTTATAATAATAAAAAAAAATCACTGTGACTAGAGAGAAACTTCCACCACTGGTTGCACTAACTTAGAGCAAATTGCGTGATGCTCATCTAGCAGGAAAAAAAAAGTGTACTGGAGTAGGGCTATCCCCCACCCCATCTTGCCCAAAGGTGGAAATCTTTACACGTTTCTCCCAATAAAAGCGTGGCGGATTTGAACCACCTAACTTTTAGTTAGCAGCTGCACTTTAACTACTGCACCAGGGCCCTTGAAAGGTATGTGGGCGCTGCCTTACAATGGATGGGGATCGGTGAAGATTTTGGTGCTGCACAACTGCTCCCGTGGTTTGGGAGTGGTTGCTAGGATCCCGGGATGTGTGAGCTGTAGAAATCCTGTCCTATGAGGCTCTCTAAAATGTTGACCAGTTGGGAGCTGCCCAAGTTCTCAGAAAAGAAGTCCTTCCAGGTATCCTTTCTCCCTGGACTAGAGTGCAGGAACTAAGCAAAGAGAACAAGAATCACTCTATATCGAAAGAACCTTAGCTTTGGGGGTTTGCTTCTCCAATTAGAAAGTCAAAATTGGGGAGACCGGTCAGAAGGCCTGAAAGCAAAAAAACTGGTGCCCCTGTCAAAAGGGTTGGCTTGTCAGGGGGCACAGGTTAGGACCTGGCAAGAGTTCCCTGGGCAGCCAGCATCCAACCATCAGTGGTACCTGGCTACCAATGGCTGCTCATCGTCATGTAAGCCAGGAAACCAGGCGGCTGTCTGCAGGACTAGAACCGACACCAGAGACACCCCCTCCCCTCCCCGGTTACAAGTCCAATGCCTTACCCTCTCAGCCACCACAGAACTCATCTGCATTCATCTTCTACCCATCACCGTGCTTTGAATCCACGCCACACAACGTCTGAGGCTTTGCAAAGTTTAAAATTAATCAGCCACAGGTTCAGAAAAACACAAAACATGAAAAAAACAAAACACCATGCCTTAGCGTGGAGACCTCTCAGGTGTAGCAAAAGGCAGTCCTTTAAAGCCACAGAAGTCAGGGCAATACATGTTCAAATGTGCTTGACATACAATGGATGGATGGATGGTGATAAGAGTTGTATGAGCCCCCAGTAAAGTGATGTTTTAAAAAGTCAGAAAACTCTTCTGCTTTTCCAAGGTTTTCTCTTCCAAGCTGTGTAAGACGGAGACTCTGGATATTGATTGGGCAGGAGCCCTCTCTAGGTAACCGCTTCACCCACCAGAACTATCCTTCCTGTCTGTTTATTCTCTAGCCGGGCTGCCAGGTGGTGCCTGCCTCTGGTTGATGGGGAAAAGTATTCCAAGCCCAGATAGCAGACGGTCTGCTTATTAAGTTTTTTTTCTGCCAGGACCTGGGTGGGTGTGGGGGAGCGCTGCTTCTATAGACGGTATCGGAAGATGCAGGAGGTGTGAGCCCGGCAGCTTCAAGGTGGGCCTCGTGCCTCTTACAGACACAGAGTAATGACTCTACGGCTTCCCTTACAGATGGTAAGTTCTTGATCTCAAAAACTGATGCTAGCCAACTACCCCGATACACTCAAGTACGCCATCCAAAATATGGACTAAAATAGTTTTGGTGTTTCATTTTTTTCCTCACCCTTGAGAAAACACTTTAGAAGGAGCTCTGGGGTGCAGGGGGGGGAAGAAAATTCCAGTGGGGATTGATTGGCCCCTTGTATTGGGAAGTCGGTGCAAGGTCAAAGAAGTAAAAATTAACTTCACCATAGGATACACTTCTAATTATAATACTATATTTTCTTTTTTTTTGGGGGGGGGGCATCACTGCTCTCCGGTGGTGGGAGTAGGAGGCCCAGCCCCACTGCTAGAATTGAACCTCCATCCCAGTGGGCCGCAGTCCTGTGCACAACCACTACGCCACCGGGGCTCAGCCCAATACTATATTTTCTAATAAAATATAAGCATTATTGTGCTATATATAAATAAAATATTAAATAGATCTCGTTCAACTTCAGTAGCTGATTTGAGGGGAGGGTAAGATGTCCAACCTCAGAAACACTGGAAGTTTCACAGAGTGGGAATGGGCCCCTCAAGTATTTAAAGGCGTCTCCAGGTTTGGATACAAACAATTACATTGTCTACTCCTGGCCGGAAGCGAGTGTCAGAACCTGCCCAGAGACGCCCAAAGGCTAGCCTGGAGATCAGCCCCTGGGCGGCCTTAAAAGCTCCATGCAGTTCGTTTCTGCATTCACACTCTCGGGATCACCATCAACACCAACCGACACAACCCCCTTAGGTCCTACAGAAAAGCCCGAGCGAAGGGTGCAGAAAGGCAACCAGAGCGCACCCTGTTGAAAGTGGGAGTCTCGAGTCCCCGCTCTGCCTGGAGGTCCCACAGTGTCTTGTGGGGGTCTTTCCAGGGGCAAAGACACACAGAAGAAGCCCGATAGCCACAGGAGAGGTCAAAGGAGATGACCAACAGCAAACCTTCGAATGACGACAACCACCACACACAGCATAATTGAGAAATTAAATAACTGATAAACCAAAACCGAAGGTACTGTCATGTCGTCTGTTCCAACTCTTCATGCCTCTATGGGTTGGCATCCATCTTTCCTGGAGTAGCTAGAGCGCTCCCTCTGTCTCTCACGGAGACAGTGGTGACTTGAACGGGGGTTAGCAGCCCAACTGGTAGCCATGGAGACAGATGAGGATGCATGGCAGCCTTCTAGATAAGACAGGGTAGAACTGCCCCATGGAGTTCTGAGACTGTAAGTCTTTCCTGGGGTAGCATGCCCTGTCTTGCCGGAGAAAATGACTGGAGGCCTTTATCATTCTTTTCTCCCGTTTATTGCCAGCGTCTGGAGGAGAAATTCCAGATTAGTTACAAAGCTGTGTTGGCTCTCAAGGCTGTCGGGCAGGAAGTAAGGAGGGATCCCTAGTGCTTATTTTGACAGTGTGTGTGCAGCTCACTTTGAGTGCTTTAACCATGGAAGCATGTCAAAGGTAAATGTGATATCAAGAAAACTACTAACATAAAATAAAAACCCAAATTTGACCAATGGTTACCATGAAGGGAAAGAGCTGTTGCGGGGTGGGGTGGGGGAGGGGCAGGGGGGAGCAGTGTGTTTATGGGAATGGTGTAATAATTTGGAAAAGAATATCAATAGTGGTTGTACAGCACAAGTGTATAATCAGTGTCACTGAATTACACATGTAGACGTGGTGGCATTGGAGAATGTTCTGGGGTGTATATTTTTGCCACAATTAGAAACATCATTACACACATAGCAATGATGACAAGAAAGAGAAAAATGACCTAGAATGGACTATGAAGACCATGGTGCAAGTCTTTTTGATAGAGTTGAATTGTGGAATTATATGACACGTCAATGAAGTGCTAACAAAACTGCTGGGGGGGGGGGGAACTTCATCACACTACTGGGAAAAAGAAAAAAGACAGTAGGACAGTGGTTCCCAGATCGATTTGGTCTCCGCTCTCTTTTCAGAAGAAGGAAAACGACTTAATGCCCTGCCGACAGCTCAGAGCTTCTGTTCGGTGGCGCATAACTCAGGACACAGCTCCCTGGACTGTCCAGCACCCCCTGCGATGGCAGTGCCACTGTGGGAGCACAGGCTGGTCTGGAGCAACTCCTTGCTTGTCTCTCACCTCTGGGAGCCCCCGGGGCTTCTTGGTTTACAGCCAACTGCAGGCCAACTCCCTTTATGACATCCGCCTCTCTTGGGTGCCCTAGACCAGCTTTCATGGGATAACAATTATAATACTGTTTTCTATATAGTCCAAACAACAACTCCCCCCCCCCCCAGAAAAAAACCCCTCCAAACACCTCACTGCTAGAATCTACCCTGCCTCTCAAAGCACCATCAGGTGGGTAGCACTGTAACTCTCTGTGGGAGTGGGAAGCTTCATCCATCTCCCTGAGGAGCCGCTGGTGGTCTCAAACCACTGATCTTGTGCCTAGAAGCCCAGTGTGTAGCCCACTGAGCCACCAGAACTCGAAAGAGCAGAAGCTTAAACAAGCAAGTCCTCTGCTGCCGAGACCTCTAAGGTCGGTGGGAGAGAAGCAGATCATCCCAGCTTTCCTCTGACATGGGCGAAAGGTTGCTTTTATTAATTATTTATGTAACACGCTAGAAATGCTTCTTTCATCCGCACAGCTCATTGTTGGTCATGCTGAGCCTATTTTTTGGATGGTGGCTGCATCGGGGATAGCCTTTACGTTTTTGTCTGCATGAGCTGTAAGACTTCAGGTTCTAGGCATTTCAAACACCACTTTTCCTTTTTACTCAAGTCATGGGAAGAATTCAGCTTTGTGTGGAGTGGGAGTTTGATTGCAAACCCTAATAAAAATGGGCAAAACCTGCTGTATCCATGTAAAATTGCCCAAGATACTTGTGTTAGTCTGGGTAAACAAGAGAAATAAATTCATAAACATGCATATGTATATAAGGGAGATGTTTATATACAAGAAGAAGAGAGCATTGAGAAAGCATTCCACCCCACCCCAGTTCAAGTCCATAAGTCCGATATTAGCTCATATGTCTGATGCCAATCTATAAATCCTCTTCAGACTCATGAAGCACATGCAATAATGCCAGGAAAATCACAGGCCAGTGAGTGCAGAGTCTTGTGTATACAGTGGTGGTAGAAGCATCTCAGCGCTGGCAGGGGTCTCCCCATATCTCCTCCAGTTTCTGGGGGTCAGGGTCCATCAGCATGCAGCCATCTGTCTCGTCAGCTGCAGCAGGTCCCAGGGAGTCAGCCTTGTGTCTTCTCAGTAGGGCATCTCCAAGGGACTGAGTCGTGAATCTCTCACCTCTAGTGGGGAAATAAGCCAGTTTCTCCAGAATTCTCAGGAGAAGGCCATGCCCACACAGAGATCTCATTGGCTATCTCCAGATTGATAGGTTAGACTCCATCCCTACACTCCCAGTCCTGAAACTGACATGATTAGTAACTGCCACAATTGTCTACAGCAGGTCCTGTGGCATCAGCCTGGGATTTCCATGAAGGAGCTAAGCCCCTACAGCAGAAACTGTCAGAGATCCAGCCTCTAACATATCATCCTGGGTTCAATAGGCGCAACTGTACTGCGATAATTATTAAAGATGGGGGGGGGCGTGGGGGGGAGGTAAGTCAGGGATTGAACCTCACACTTTATAGTAAAGTCATAAACGATATGAATATAAAGAATATAAACGATAGAAATGGCAGAGTCAGATACATTTCAGAGTAGCATTCTCACCTGAGCCCCGCTTGGTGGTCCACGTGGAGAGAACGAGACCAGTTTTGTTTTTTTTTTACCAAGGCTTATATCACTTTTGGGGTACATATGAGCTTTGTAATTACAGGCAAAGACACGTCATAGGAAGAGGCTATCCTATAGGCTATTTAGTAATGAGGGGGACGATCTAGGAGTTCAGAAAGGAAGATATTAGGGTCCCCCTGTGACAAGGAGGGTGGGCTCCAGATTCATGGTGGCGGCCTGACCTTGATTGCTCTTGGGAGACTTGACTCAGCCAAAGCCATCATTGTCCTCAGGGAGTCAGTCCTATCTTTTGTGGGAGAGACTGTGGCCTCTGGAGAGCTGGCGCCTTTAGGGAGAATAACTAAGCTTCTGACCTCCCACCGGATGCTGGCAAATGGTGACTGAAATTTGCTTAATGTTTTGGAGGAGATATAACTGTGGAAAAATCTTGTAGTCAACCGACAGCTGCCTAAACTGGAGCCAGGCAACCCACCCCACTTGGACAGCGGCAGACAACCACGTGGTTGAGTTTCTTGCAGTGCTTTCTAAAGGCACTGATGTGTGTCTACGAACCCATTACTGACATCCAGGACGCACACCGTGACCATGCTGAGCCCACCCGAGGACACCTGCCTCACAGACTCCCTCAAAGACAAAGCAAGGTGGGTTTCTCTGGAGCTTGGTCCCCCGGCCAGCATTGTTAAAATCTAGGCACCCGTGACACATGCAGGTTCTCAGGGCCCACGCAGGGCCAGCCTGCACAGTCAGAAGCTCGACAGCAGCGGTTCTTCACCTGCTTCATGCGCAACCTTTCATGTGGTGGTGACCCCCCAACCATAACAATATTTCCTTTGCTACTTCATCACTGTCATTTTGCTACTGTTATGACTCGCCCTGTAAATATGTCATATGCAGGATGTATTTCTTTCCTTCCTCCTACTGCACCCGGTATTCCCAGTTGGTCTCCCATCCAAGTAGTAACCAGTCCCGACCCTGCTTATCTTCCGAGATCAGGCACGTTCAGAGTGGTGTGGCTGTGGACGTAGCATCTATTTCCATTGTTACGAACTGAGCATCATGAAAGCGTAGTGATTCATCACAAAGCAATCTGCCATTCTAGATTGGGAAATGTCTATTTCTCATGACTAATCGATGAAATGTCTTGAAACATGGTGGAGCATGGGTAACACTTTTCATGTCCGGTACTCGTATGAGGACGTCTGCATGTGGGTGGACCTGCCTGGAGGATAGAGGAGCGGTGTCTTGGTTCCTAAGACCATCATAAATACGTGCTTTCTGATGGTCTTAGGCAACCCCTGTGAAAAGGTTGTGTGTCCCCCGGAGGGGTCGCGACCCACTGGTTGAGAACCACTGCACCATAGTGTTGCCTCCAACTAGGCTCTCTAAATGGTCCCGAGGTACCTAGCTCAGCGCCCAGGAAAGTCCATTCCTTCAGCTTGGACAATGACCGGCTTTCTCAGACCTTGTCTCCCACGTCTTCTGCTTCTTGATCCTGCTCCTTCGCCCCCATACCCTTCTCCTCCAAACATTCTTGTCCAAATGCTGGGCCCCGAACCTTCTAGCAGGAAGCTCAGAGATGAGAGGGAGTCAGATTTAGTTAGCATTTTCTCGAAGTACTAATTTCTGGTTGACTGTCGCTACGAGTCGCCCCCGGCTCTCGATGGCAGGGGAAGCCTTAGCCTGCCAGTCGTAGCTCGAAGTGGAAGGAATCCCGAGGCTGCCCGGGATATGCAGGGAGGAGGGTTTACAGAGCAATAGCTCTCATGCCAAAAGAGGGATGGAGCGACTTAATGGGACAGGGTAGAACGGACGGTTCCTTGGGGCTTCCGAGACTGTGGCAGAGCAGCCAGCGCAGCTTTCTCCTCGTGTGAACCGCTGACCCTGGGGCGAACAGCCCGGTGCGTAAGCCACAGCGCCTCCAGGGCTCCCATTCACAGGTGGACCACGCCCACCCGCGAGCTTGTTCATCGGGGAGGCTCCTTCCCGGCAGGGGGCGCTCTTCTCCTGGGTGCGTCCACCGTCTCTCTTCCCAGGCGTCTCTGTGGCTCTCTAGCGCCCGGCGCCGGGTGCAGGACCCCGCAGGGCGTCCGGGCCGGGTTGCTAGGCAACATCCATCCTCGGTCTGCAATACCCACGCGGTCTTCTTTCCTCCAGGGCGCTCCACTCTCACAGCCGCTGTGCATTTTCCTCTTTTTCCCTTCTTGCAGGAGACTAGCTTCTCCTGCCGTCTTTACTCGGGAGCGGATGCCCAGCGAGGAGGAGAGGCTTGAACCCGGGGCTGTTCCTGGGGACGGCGGGGCAGGCGTGCCGCTGCCGCCCCAGCGGACCCCAGAGTGGAGGCCTTCCGTGTGTCTTCCCCGGGAGGAGCTACGGAGCCGGAGGCAGCGTGGAGTGTTCCAAGAGTGAACTGGACAAAATGAGGATTCTTGAGACGCTGGCCCCAAAGACGGCATTCACAAGTCATAGAAATATTTCTGACACAAGCTTCCTGTGAGGGGGTGTAGCTCAGTGGTAGAGCGCGTGCTTAGCATGCACGAGGCCCCGGGTTCAATCCCCGGCACCTCCATTTTTCGCTCCCAGGACCAAGTCTCCGCATTTGTGAAAGGGATGCCTGGGCTCTCCTTACAGCCCCGAGCTCACACGGAAAGCGTTTCCACTCCATTTTAAAGTCCACATGTTCCTGCTTCGGATCTTTGGTATCGTAATGCATCAGGAAACGGGAGACAAGTCTCTTTCTTTGTTTTAGTCGGTCGTTCTTTGTTTTTAATTTTTTAAAAAAATTGTGTTTTCTTGGGCTGAGCCCTGGTGGCGCAGTGGTTGTGCGCGGGACTGCGGCCCCCTGGGACGGAGGTTCAATTCCAGCAGTGGGGCTGGGCCTCCTCCTCCCACCGCCGGAGAGCAGCGATGCCAAAAAAAAAAAAAAAAAAAAATTGTGTTTTCTTATATGTAAAATCTAAAGACTGTAACTGGATCAGTAATTTACCCGTGGTATGATAGGGGAAATCGATGGCTTCTGAGGAAGAAATGACCCAAAATTGATTGTGGTGATGATTACACAACTCTTTCGAATATTACCGAATGATTCAGATGTATGATCTGTGAATTATGTCCATAAGAATTTTTTTGAAAGAGACATAAAGGGAAACTAGCTCAGGGTTCCAGAACCCTGAAAAATAAACAAGGTACCCAGTTAAGAAGCTTCACCTCCTTTGGTTGACATCTCGCAGTTTTATTGAAAACAAGAAACACGAAAAAGAAGGAAAACATTAGAAGTCCCCAGGAACCTTTCTGAGCTTTTCCGGTTTTGTTTGTTTGCTTGTTGGCTTGTGTTTCTGAGTTTAAAACAAACCGGAAGAGAGAAACACTACAACCTCCTTCAGGTGTCTCTCCCTTTGTACCTTCACCTCCTTATGTGTGATGGTTTCTTTGCCTCTTTGTTACTGTCCCTGCTTTTAATTAGAGTTAGGCTGAGAAAGCTGTAAGCATTGGCTGCTGTGAGTTGAGGGTAATCAGAAAGTACAGATACATTCCCTAAGCCTCTACTCTTCCCTCGCCTAAAGCATCCGACGTTTTGAAGGACCTCACTCACAGGCCTGATCCCCTCACACATTCATTCACCCACCTGGACAAGGGTCACTCCAGGGGCGACCACTCCAAAGCAACTTATGAAGTGGAAAATAAAATCCTTGTGCTTCTTAAAATAGCAATTGTCACCTGGTAATAGAACTGTCTCTCTAGTCACAGTTCGAGTGCTTGGTAGCTAATAGTTTGAACATCATAATTATAGAACACTTCTCCCACGGCAAAAAGTTTCACTAAGCTAAGAGTACTAAGGATTTTTCATTTGTTTTTAAAGAGAAAATGTAAATCCAAGAATATACATATAACACATGTATGTAATAGGCATGATTATATGTACATATGTGTACACACCATTTTATTTTAATTATAATCATATTGTAAATTAATATGTAAACTAGTTGTAATAGTGTAAACTAATATAAAAATACAATATTATTAAAACAATCAGGGCTGAGCCCTGGGGGCGTAGTGGTTGTGCTCGGGACTGTGGCCCACTGGGATGGAGGTTCAATTCCCGCTCACAGGAGCAAAGGCTGGGCCTCCTACTCTCACCACCAGGGCAGTGATGCCTAAAAAAAAAAATAATAATAAATAAATAAAAATAATAAAACAAAATAAAACAATCAAATTAAAAAAAAGAAAAATTTGGAAACTAAAAGAAACTCATTTACAAATGTCCAAATGTCCTTGAGGAGGTGAATTCAGGCCTTACTATAGTTTAAGCTTTTTTTACGGGGCTGAGTGTAATGATCAACATAGATCAGCCAACCTCATACATGGGGTAGTCATCCCAAAACACATCTGCAAACTCCGCATACACACCTGACTAAGTCACTGCAGGGATGCCTGTCAGGCCTGGAACCTTTTGTGTAAAAGATCTCTAACACTAAGTTTGAGAAGTTTGAATCAATTGGTCTATTTCACTTAGCTATGAGTGTTTAGAGACAAGGCCTGAAGAATGACTTTGGCGCCACCAAACGGCCTTATTTGGAATAACAGTCACTTGATGTATGTGGGAATCGAGGGCTGCCGAGCATCTTTTTGTGCCTTTTGATTGCGGTCTTCACGTGGCTTCTCCAGCTCCGGGCACCCCCAGAGTCCCACGTGTCTTCTCAGCTGATCTGTCTCCCAGGAAGGGAGTTGAGAGAGTGGTCTCCCGCCTCCAAGGAGGAAAAGCAGCAGTTCACACCACACACTAGAAGTTTTCCAAGGGAATTTCTTTGGTTTCAAAAGCTCCAACTTCCATATTGGTTTCAATATTTGTAATTGAATAATTTTTCAGCTATTGATTTTCCTTTAATAAATCATTAACAATTTGCAATTTTATCAAGATGCCCAGAGGTCTTAAAAATAGGGTTTCTACATTAAAAATCATGTACACGCTGAAATCACATATACTCTATTGATATTAACTTTGAAGTCTTTCGCAAGGTCAGGTTCCCATGAGGACTAATAGTCAAGCGATCTGATTAGATTCTGGTAAAGTAGTAGTTCTCATTTCTGAGCAGTAAGAAGTTACTGCATACTTAGCAAAAAGTATACGTAGGATTTAAAAAAAAATGAACCATCATCACACCATGGTCGTGTGACGGATTATGAGTCAGCTTGTGGCAGTCACTATTATTCTCCCTTCTATTTGGTTTTAAGGGACTCTCTCTATACCAATTGTTATTCATATATAATTCTTCTCTTCTCCATCATGTGCTTCTGAAAAGCTGTGTTGTCAGCCCAACCTCTAGCCAGGACTCTTTTTGAGTTCTGGTTTGTTTTTCCCCCCAGCTCACTTTTAACTTATAAGGAAATTTCCCTTGTTTCCATTTTTTAAAAAATTTCTGTTTTTAAATGTTCACGTTTACATCTTCCCCTGAACTGTGGGAATGCACCACACTCACAAATTATTTTAGGTAAAACTGAAAATTATATCATGTCGAGTTCTCCTCTATACAATTATATATTGTTTACAAATTTAAAATATTTTCTGACTGTAAAAAAGGCATCCCCTTAAGTCTAACTTTGTAATGATTTATATCAATTGTTTTCCTAATAGTGAATGGTATTTATATTCCTAGAATAAACCCAACTTAAACGTTATGTATTATTACTATGTTAGAAGAGTTACTGGATTCTGCTTACTACTACTTTCATTTAAAATTTGGACTTGGAATTTCATATATGAAACGGCCTGTCACTTCCTTTTTTATTAGCTGTACTTTTTTTCTAAATCATTATTTTCTGAGTTTATCTTTGTTAACCCTTCTGCATCCTTTCATTATTTTCTCTAATTTTGAGCTGACTGTTTGATCCATTTATTTTTTATTTATAGCTATTGAGGTGGCTATTCATGGTATAATATTTCTTCTAATACTTTAGCTTTATCATGCAGACTTTGATGTTAGGTTTGCTTTTTTGCCATTTCAAAGAAATTATATTTCCCCCTTTTGCCTGAGTCATTTTTTAGCACATCTGAAAATTTCCACGTGAGAGAGGCTTAAATTTTTTTATGAAATCATTTTATTAAGGGCTCATACAACTCTTATCACAACCCACACATCCATCCATTGTGTCAAACACATTTGTACATTTGTTTCCCTCATCGTTCTCAAAACATTTGCCTTCTGCTTGAGCTCCTGGTTTCCACTCCTCATTTCCCCCCTTCCTCCCTGCTCCCCCTTCCCCATGAAACCTTGATAATTTACGAATTATTATTGGCTTTCAAAGTTTTAAATAATATCTAACTTTATTGTCTGATAGTCCGTGAAAGATGTTTGTGTGATTTCTATCATCTGTAATTTATTAAGACTTTCTTTCTGGCCTCACATGGGCTTCATTTGCATTCATGTTTCATATATAATAGAAAAGACCACGGGGTGGGGTGCGGGGGGTGATCGGCCCTCAACACCTGCACCTCCGTCTCGCTCCTCTCTCCCCGCACTGAACATCAGCACTGTTGGATTCAGGGGATCCATTCTTTTCCTTTTGGGGTGAAAATCCCAAAGCGTTCTTTTTGGGGTGGCAACCCCCGTGAGACTGCTTTGCAGTCTTTCTATGGGCAGGTGCGTGAGCTCTTCATTGACATCGCCCTCCTCTCTGATTGCAGACACGTCATCCATCGATCGTGTCTCCCAAGGGACACAGGCCACCTCCCAGTGGGGTTTGCAGGGCCGTGAGCAGCAGCACGCGGCCGGGACAGGGCTCGCCCGGGCAGAGCCCCTGCGTGCCGCCAGGCGGCGCTGTCGCGGCTGCGCGCCCGGGCAGAGCCCCTGCGTGCCGCCAGGCGGCGCTGTCGCGGCTGCGCGCCCGGCTCCGCGTCTCGCAGGTTCGGAGCTGGGCGCGCGGGCGGCGGCGGCGCGGCTCCTGCCGCTCACCTGTGCCCGCGGGGCCTGCGGGCGCTGCCCCCTCGG
Source organism: Nesogale talazaci (assembly GCA_004026705.1). Lineage (NCBI taxonomy): Eukaryota > Metazoa > Chordata > Mammalia > Afrosoricida > Tenrecidae > Nesogale > Nesogale talazaci. The sequence continues at coordinate 18,853 of PVJH01030431.1, forward strand.
CTCCCCGGCGTCGAGACGGACCGCTCGGCTGTGTTCCGCGGAGAGGACCGACCGCCCGAGAGCCGGGAGGGAAGGCTGCCTCCGGGGCTTTGCCCATGGCGGCGGGCAGATCCCGCGCTCACGGAGGGGGCTTTCGGTGTGAGATGCGGTTCGCCCAGACCCGCCGAAGCGTGCGCGACTCGGCACCGGGACCTCGGACTTCGGCGAAGGGTAGCAGACGCATCGACGTGGGGGTCCGGCGGTGCGCAATCAGTCTTGTGGATTTTCCCAAATCGTGCGTCCCTCAGGGGGTGTAGCTCAGTGGTAGAGCGCGTGCTTAGCATGCACGAGGCCCCGGGTTCAATCCCCGGCACCTCCATTTAGCTCCCCTTTTGGGCGGTGGGGTTGGGGGCGATCTCGGTTTTGTTTGGCTTTGTTCTTCCGCGGCTTCATTCTCCTTTTCCCACGGGCCCGAAACACACCAGCCTGCTGTGCGCCCGCTGTCCCGTTTCGGCCCCGCGAGGCGTGGCGCTCCCCAGGGAAGCTGTGTCTGGAAAAGGCCCGGGTGGGCCCGGGAAACAAAGACTCCACCCCGTCAAGCCCCCGCTCTGCGACGTCAGCCCGCCGCCGCGTTTGGGTCCGGCTTCCAGTGTTAGTAAGAAGGCAGGAGAGTGAACACAGGAAAGGAAAGAGAACAAAAGAAAAATATAAGCCTCTCCATTTCGCTTAGTTTTTTGGGGTTTTTTTTGGGGTGGGGGTGGGGGTGGCGATGCTGGGTGGGGGGCGTGACTGATCCTGACGGAAGCCTTCCACACGTGGCTGCTGGGGGATGTGTCTTCATCCAAGAAAGGAAAGATCGCAAACTTGTCACTCTGAAAGTGGAATATTACGCGGGACGGACATTGCGCTAGAGATCCCAGCGATCTGAGTTCGTTTGCAGGTCTGTCTAGGCCTTAGTCTAACCCCAGCAGAACTGGCTGCCCAGGTCATTCACAATGGCCATTTGCGCATTGGGCCGCCAACCGTAAGGTGCCCGGTTCAAACCCACCAGGCACTCATCGGAAAAGCGAGGAGGTTGGGGTCTGCTCCTGTACAGACTGGATTCTCGTAGCCCCCAGGAGCAGTTCTACCGGGGAACAGGATCACATCACTGGTCTGTCTGAGACGGGAACTTCAACTCCCGGGACCTCCAGATTTTGTTTGAAATCCTTATCCAAGAGAGGAAAGCCACTGCCTGGAGAGGGGCTCATAGTCACCCTTTGTCATACTGAGCCTATAAAGAACTATAGGGCAAGTGGACTCCTCTGTCTCCCACGCCAGGCCTTTTGCCCTTGCGGGGTGCCCTCGAGTCGGTCCCACAGAACAGAACACTGCCCAGCCCTGCCTGCGCTTCCTCATCCCTCATCCTTGCTGCTATGTTTGAGCCCACTGTTGCAGTCACTGTGTCCATCCGGCGTGTCCTGGGCCCCCCTCTTGTTTGTTGCCTCATACACTTTACCAAGCATGATGCCCGCCTGCAAGGAGGACATCCCCGGATGCCATGTCCGAAGCACGTGAGACGCATCCCCAAGGATCGTTCTGGTGGTTCTTTTTTTGAGTCCTTAGATGTAGACCGCTAGCCTGAAGCCTGGCGCTTCCAAACCTCCCAGGAGTATGGCTGAAGAAAGGCCTGGCAACCTGCTTCTGTGAAGTGAACAGCCTAGGCAACCCTAGAAGACAATTCTACTGTGTAATTAATGGGATCGCCCCGAGTGAGAATAGATTTCAGGGCAAGGGGTCTGTTTGGTGTGGATTAATATACTCTTTGGACAGTAAGAGAGAAAGGGAGACCAAAAAAAAAAAAAAAGCCTCCGCTTAAACACATGCTTTAACACGATCCCCAAGTGATTTATTTGCACTTTGAAATTGTAGACGTTCTGGCTGAATGTTGTGACGTGTACCCAATACTTATAAATGTGGTTTATGATATCAGGTTGAATGGGTTAAGCGTTGGGCTGCTTACATAAAGATCAGCAGTTCGAAACCATCGGCATCTCTGAGGGAGAAAAATGAGGCTTTCTCCTCCAACAAAGACTGCAGCCTTGGAAACCCACTCAGCTACTGATTCCTCCACAATAAAGACAAGCCAATGTAATACGAGTTGTAAGACGCCCACGATAAAACGATCTTTTAGTTTAAAAAAATGCCAAACAAAAATTCCTCTCTTTAGACACCTTCTATTTGTTGAATCACCTGACTTATTTTTATGTGTCTGCCACGTTTTGTTCTGGGAAAATTCAGTTGACCTCCAAATCCTGCGTCTGGCTTCTTATCAGCTTACTGTCAGCATCTCAGTACCCTCTATCCACCCCGGATCTGCGGTTCAGTTCTACCTGGAGCCTCGCTCAGGGGATGTGCTCCACCCAATTACCCGGTGACCTTCCTGTTGCACTGACAGTGAGCACGCCAACGGAGCGTTTGACGGTTGCACAACTTGAGTCATGTAATCTTTGTTACAAATCGTACCTGTAGAAGCTGTTGATTTGGTGTGCACGCTTTGTTGTCTTTATTTCCAACAGCCAGATAATAAATACAATTAAAGGGGCAAATACAATTAAAGGTCCTGTTTAGAACCTGACTATGCAGTACACGTGGTTTTTATTCTCACTCTGGCTCTTCCATCAAAGTCTTGTCTTTAACATTGTTATCAGCAAATAGCAGGAAGTCGTTTTGCCTGCGAAAGGCTGAAGTTCAATAGTCTAACATGGCAGAGGTAAACACATGGATTAAGAGAGGAAAAAGGCATGTAATAGGGACTTAAACTATAGCCGTTCATAAAAAACCCATACTGGGTCTTTGACTCTTCAACGATAATGACTTTGAAAAAAAAGGTCTGCCTGGTAATTTTTCCTATTTTTTTAAGTTAAATCATTTTATTCAGGGCTCAGACAACTCTTATTGCAACCCACACATCACACATCCATCCATTGTGTCAAGCACATTATTTTTACATTTGCTCCCCTCATCATTCTCAATACTCTTTATCTTGAGCCTTCTGGTATCCACTCCTTATTTCCCCTCCCTCCCCCTTCCCCATGAACCCTTGATAACTTTTTAAATATAAATTTTATTGGGGGCTCATATAGCTCTTATAACATTCAATACATCATTCGTATTAAGCACACTTGTACACATGTTGCCACATTCATTTCCAAACATTTTCTACTTAAGTCCCCAGCACAAGCTCCTCTTTCCCCCTTTCCTCTAGTTCTTTTTTTTAAACCAACTCCCCATATTTCCCCCCCTTCTCTTCCCCCATGAACTCCTAATAATTTACAAATTGTTATTACCTCTTCATATGGTACACTGTCCAATGTGTTACATGACCCCCCCACTGTCTGTACCCCAGAGAGGTCAGTTACATCCCTGAAATTAGTTCCCCCTTTCTACTCCATCATTCCTTCTCCCTCCCAGTGTCACCACTCCCCCAACTAGGCCCAAGGTATCATCTATCCTAAATTCCCCATGTTTCTGACTCCAGCGTACATCCCCTTGTCTAGCTGAATCTGTCTGTGTGGGAGGAAGCATTTGAGAATGAGAGGAAAGTTGCACATTTCATTGCTACTTCACTGTGCCTAGACTGGCTGATCTCCTCGCTGCAACCCCTCTGTAAGAGGATGTCCTGCTTCACTTATTGATGGACTTTGAGTGCCCAATCTGAACTCTCCCTCATTTATAATGATAGAACTTCTAGGTCTTTGATGCTTGATACCAGAACCCGTTGACACCACGAAAGTGTGCGTCTTGTGTTCTGGGCTGGATTCCTGCCACCTCCAACTCTTATCCCATTTCTCAAGATCTATTCTTTTTGTTTTTCTTGGGCATCACTGCCCTCCAGTGGTGGGAGTAGGAGGCCCAGCCTTGCTGCTGGATTTGAACCTCCGAACCAGTGGGCCGCAGGCCCGCGCACAACCACTACACCACCGGGGCTCAGCCCCAAGATCTATTCTTTAAAATGGAAAAAATATAGAGAATCTTAAAGAAATACAAGCTCGGCACCTTTACTCTTATTTTCACTCATCTACTAATTCCTTGACTGTCACTTGAGAAGCAACCGTTGACCCAACATTCTTTTGAATGCTACCCAAGTGGACTGTCATACACCATGAGACCCCTGGAGGTGGCTGACAGCAGACAGAAGACAAGAGAGAAGATGGGGGGCAGGGCAGGGAGGAACAACTGGCTTCCATTGTAGAGGATATTTCTGCTGTAGCCAATGGCCGATTCTGTGCCTTAGAAGAGCCACCACTGGTTCTTTCACTGCTCTTGAGGACAGCAAGAGGACACCACATCACTGGCTCCTTTCCTCTTCCAGCTTCTTCTGACTACCAGGTTCATCTTCAGCTCCTTCATCTCCATGGCAACAAAGCCTTCTTTGTGTGTTGAACTCTCCCTCTGTCTCTCTTATCAAAGCTCTCCTGACAGCATGGAGAGCTCACCCAGAATGATCTGCCCACAGCACTGACCTGACCCTAATTATATCAGCAAAGACATGCATGTTAGACAGGGTTCTCTACAGAAACAAAACCAGGACAGTAATAATTTTATATCTATCTATAAAAATTGATAGATAACATACAAAATAAACAATTTATTTACAAAGCAGTACAAATGGCTCTGTGCAACTCACTTGCATGCGACAGCTAGTACACTGGCAGTCCTTTGAGTCTTGAGAGCCGCCGGGTAGTCCTCTGTAGAGTATTCAGGCTATCGGGCCACAGGCAGCAAATAGCAAGACTGGCCACCAACAGTCAGTCAGATTGTTCCCAGCTCAAGAGATGTATATTCCAGAAGCAGTTGGTGAAGCAGTTCTTGAAGGAACCTCAACTTATAAAGACACAGTTCATGGATTAGGTGTCTCACAGGTAGTGTAGCTTGCAAATGGAGGCCCAGAACAAGCAAGGCAGCCGGCTGCACACTGGTCTGAAGATTCAAGAGCAAGAGAGAAAAAGGTGGGGCTTGCCGAGCCATGTATCTCTCCACCCTTCAATGAATTTCATGTGTCCATTGGCCATGTTGGCACAACAAACCTACAGCATGTTTCCCACAGAAGTTCACATTGACAGGTTCCAGGGACAGGGACCTGTTATCTCAGGGAGCCTTTATTTAACAGCACCCAGCCTTCCTCAGGCAGGTTCTCTTCTGAAACAAGGGTGCTACCTTATCAACACACCCATCAACTTAACTTCTGTTTTCCACTCTGATTGAGAGAAGGAACAACAAAAAGATGGGGAGGGGGGTGTGCACAAAGAAAACTTTAGACCAGGGGGAAAGTGCTTTAGTTTCCTGTGTCCTTCTGAAGTTCTTAAGTCAAGGGCCCATCACCCCCACCCCTCTTGGATTTCTCTGCCTATGTGCTCCTTCCAAACCACAAGTTCTGTGCAACAGTAAGAGGGCAGTGGACTCAAGGTGACTGAGTGAATAGGTGGGTGCCAGACAGTACAATGAAGACTTCCAGGGAGCTGGAGTCCTGTTATTTGTAAAAGATGAGGGAAATCAATTCAAAATGAGACCCTGCAAAGTGTTGGATATCTATTTCATCCTAGTCAACATTCATGCATCTTTTCCTTCTTCTGACATGCATAAATAAAAATTGTGCCTGTAAACTTAAGTCACCATCCAGCATGCCCAGATGAAGACTGATGTATACATGTAACATATATAATTATGTAATCATGTATGTAAACAATCACACACATGCATATATGTAAAACTTTGCTACTTAGAGTGTAAGGGTTTTGGGAGGAAGATCTATTACTGGGTAGCACATCTGCTTGGATCAGTTACCTCTTTTCTCATCTGGTTATGTTATTCTTTTTTTTTTACATTAAAAAAACTATGTTATTCTTTTGGATTTATTTCTATCTGTTGAATTCAATTTTAGAGTTATTTTCGCACACTGGAGTCTGTTTTATTTATTTTTTGTCCGAGTTAAATA
>PVJH01030432.1:0-24836 GCA_004026705.1 Nesogale talazaci
TTCCTAGAAGCAAGGATAGCTAGTATGCCTCACATACTTGGACATATGATCAAAAGAGGCCAGTCCCTGGAGTAGGACACCAGGCTTGGTCAAGTGGAGGGACATTGAAAAAGAGGAAGACCCTCTGTGAGATAGACTGACACAGCAACTGCAACCATGGGCTCAGGTCTAAGACTAATTATAAGGTTGACACAGGACCAGGAGTGTTTTGTCCTATTATAAACAGGCTGCTTTGAGTTAGAACCAACTCAATGGTACCTAAAAACAACAACAGCAACTTGGGGCGTGGGAGACATCTCCCTGTGCTTGGTGTGTATGCCTGGACCTGATGGAGGTTCACGAATTGGTCATACCCTTTCAGCCAAGACTGACACATACCAGTGATCATCTTGGAAAACACGCTTGTGTGGTTTCCCCTGAATCTTCAGCAGGTGTTAAGAGACAGGTTAGGAGCTATCAGGATGGGGCCTCCTCTTGAAGGTCAGTCTCCTGCCGCCACGAGAGGCAGCAGGGTGTTGACCCCAAGGTGAAGGTTTTTACCTCCCTGGAGTAATGGGCCCATTACAAAGATATCAGAAACTCTAGGTTCTTGCTTCTTCCCTTCTACATCAGCCACTTCAGTCGCTGACAAGGCCAAAGATATTGAGAAGCAGCAGGAGTATCTGATCCCTTCACCCTCCTGGCTCTACTCTGGGCCTGGAAGGCTCACCTATGAGACCTCCTTGTCTCTAGCACCTCTTTGGATGGGGCCATGGAGAGAGCTCTGGCAGAAGATTCCTCCAGGGACCGAACAGAGTCAGATCAGAGTACTTATCAATCCCCTCTGGCCCTGCAAGGTGAACTTGAGTTTAGAGTGTCCTATGGAAGTGACTCACTCTGTGCTACCACTCTCTTTGAGCACTGATGTCCCACCCTCCCCTGGCCTTTACTGCCTACAGTTCATAATGGCCTTCCCCACTGTATCTTCTTTACACCCCTCAGTGCTGCAACACCCCTGTGGTTTCCCTATATGCTGGCACACCTTTTGATGAGGGCCTTTACCACACTCTGTTCTAATTACCCATCCGTCACCTGCTGGGACCCAGACTGATTTCCCCCGTCTCCTTTATCCTGTTTCTTCCTGTGGGCATTGGGTTTGCCTGGGTTCTTGCCTCGAGAGCAATTTTGCTTCATGAATCTTTTCATACACAAACTACACTGAACACAAGTACACAATCTAAAGCTGCCGTCCTGGCCCCCAGGCATGTAAAAGAGAATCATAAACTAGGAGAAAGAGAGGCGACACCATAAGCACCCCCCTACACACACCCTGCAGCTCTTTCTGAGGGGCAGAGGAACTGCAGAACCGATTAGCCTCAGGGCAGGTGGTGAATTCTGTCTTTGCTCTGGGTCAAACTGAGAGAGAGCTGAGTAAAAAGGGAGGGTTATTTGTGAAAAGGTTGGGGTGAGTCTCTCTTACTCCAAGCCAGGTATTGAACTCATGTTTTCAACATCCCTTCGGAATTTAAGATTTTCCTCCATGTGCCATATCCCAACAGTGGAGTTGACTTTCCATTCCCCAAACTTCCCAGAGAGCAAAGCCTGCCTGTTGGTCTGTCCATTCTGTTTCATTTTCTCTTTTTTCTTCATCTGGGAAACCCAAAGCCCCTTCTATCTGATGCAGGGTAGATGCTGAGTCTTGCTGAGCCCTTCATTCCAACAGCTGTCAAAAAGGAAAATCATGAATGTATTGTGGTGCCTCTCCTATTCCTCTTTGTTCTTTATCTTCATTTTTGGTTTTTGAAAACAAAAGCAGCGGCCGACTCCACATTGCACAAAGATCCAGCCATATACCAAACAGAAGAGTTGAAATGCTTGGCTTCCTGAATAATTCCCCAGCCCCACATGTCATGGAGCTGGTCACACCAATTGACATTAAATCCATTCCATGGAATCAGGGCGACCCTCTGTGCACTCCCTTAGAATTGTGCTCCCTGTGGTTTTTCCATGGCTAACTTGCTGGCTGTGACCTGCGTGGTGGGCAGTTCAAAACCACCAGCACCTTCTTGGGAGAAAGATGGGACTTTCTACTGAAGGAAACAGCTACAGTCTCAGAAACCCACCAGGAGTCCTGATGTGTCAGCACTGACTCCGCCGCAGTGAATCTGTTTGGACTTTCTGCCAGTCCATCACCAAGCCTGTCTTTCAAAGCGCCTATGAGTGGGTCTAGACCTCTAACTTCGGGGTTTGTAGTTTGTACCATCCAAGAACAACGCCTCGTCCACAGACCAGTCTGTTTTACTGAAAACTTAGAGCTCTCCCACATCTCAAAGGAAACCATGGAAAAATAAATAAATAAATAAAAGCTCCACATCGGACCTTCTAGTCCTTAAGTTGTCAGAGAGTGATGAATTGATTGGTCCCCGAGCACACTCCCTGCCTGCACTCTGCAGTGGAACAAGTCAATTGAAAAGTAAAATTGGGCAGGTCTCTCTGCTTATGGATTCAAACAGTACTGGTCTAAGGAGCTGTCTGATACAGTACCCACATTACGTATCGAGAGATCACCTTGCTCCTCCCCTGTGATTCTAGAAATGAAATGCCCAGGTCTGGAAACAACTAAAGGCAGCTGTGCGTGCCAAAAGTACCCAGGGATGCAGCTTTTGGGGCTCTAGGAAATGAAGCTTAGAAGAAGATATAGGATTTGCCTACGTGAATTCAAAAATAGTTGAGACAGGGGAAAGCATCCTCTCTCCCAAGCCTCTTGAAGAAACATCCGACTTTAATGCTCATCTCCACTCCTTCCACCTCTTGCCACAGACAGAGACAGCAGTGGCTGCAAGTGTTAGCACAAAGCCAACGGTCTCTGTGAACCGTTCAAGAAGAAAACGAATTGCTGGGTCCTATTGGTATTCTGCAACACACCTCCAAGGTTGCAGGGCCTATGTGGCCTCAATCAATTTTCATTAAGGTGATTTTACATACAGGGACACCTAAATAACTAAATCAATCCACTAACAGAAGGAGAGTGAATAATGACAGGGGTGCCCAGAAAAAGCCCTCTGGGGAGCTAAAGTCATGATCATATTTGTAACCGAGGCTCCAGAAAGCATTCCTCACGGCCCCGTTGTAAACACTTCATATATGTGGGTAGTTATCATTTACCTACTTCTAATACAGTTAAGAGAGCCCTGGTCACATAGTCCTTATGCGTTGCCCTGCTAACATGGAGGTCAGCAGTTCAAAATCACCAAACAGTCTTCCCATGAAAGACAGAGGCTTTCTTCTTCCACAAGGAGTTCTTGCCTGGGAAACCCCCAGAGCGGTTCTCCCCTGTCTTACTGGTTCCCTCTGCATCAGAACCGATTCAATGGCGGTGAGGATAAAGTGGGTTGCTGGTGTGAGAAAAGGAACATTTCAAGACAATGCTCATTGAAGGAGTAGAGATGCTCATTTAAAGCAGGGGTTCTCAACTTCTGGTTCAAGACCCCTTGGGGGGGGGGGGCGTCTAACAATTCTTTCACAGGAGTCGCCTGATTCACAACAGTAGTAAAATGACAGTGATGAAGTAGCAATGAAAATAATTTTATGGTGGGGGGGGGGGTTCACCACAGCATGAGGAACTAAAGGATCACAGCATTAGGAAGGTTGAGAACCACTTATTTAAAGGGTATTGAAAGCTTGTGGGGAGGGGATAAGAGGCAAAGCTAGCTCAGAAAGAAACCCGGGGGTTAAAGGAGTGAGTGACAGGGTGATGTAAAAGAGCTGTTTTAAGAATGATGAATGGGCTACGCTTCTAGAGAATTCTTTGCAATACCTCCCTCCTCATCTTCTCCCAAAGGATACACTGTCAGTTAATTCCAACTCACAAAGACCATGTAAAAGGCTTCCAAGGATGCAGATCTTTACTAGGAAAGACAGCCTATCTTTCTCTTGAGGAGCAGAGAGTGGATTTGAACTGTTGACCTCCCAGTTAGCAGTCCAACACATACTTGACAGTGCCACCAGGACTCCTTCATTGCCGTACAATAGTGTGAAACATGAGGATTTAAGAAAGCATCTTAGATATAACCAAACACCTTGAGGAAATGAGTCACTGGGCCCATGGGCTCAAGCCCATCATTTTGGAAAACATCGAGGTCAATTGGCATAATGTAGTTCAAAAAGATATCGTACTTTGGTGAGTAATAATACTGTTGTCTTAAAATCTCATGAGTAGCCATCTAACATGCGACTACGGCTTTCTTCTTATCCAGAGGAAAGAACCATGAAGATAAACCGTCCAATGGGCTAATGGACCATGCAAACATCAGTTACCATTACCTTGAGAGCAGAACTAGATGTGGCCCAACTACTCTGTAAAGGATGACATCAGAAGGTCCTAAGTAGAGTGAGAGAGAAATGTGGAACAGAATTCAAAATCATAAAAGAGATCAGGCTTATGGATCCAATAGAGATTGGCAGAAGCTTCAAGACTATGGCCATCAGTCATTCTTCAGGTCTGCCACTGAACTTAGGATAATCAGCAATTCATGATCAAAAGAGCATCATATATCCAAGGCCACAGTACAGAAGCTTAGAAAAGGAGAAAGGTAAACAGGAAACAGAAAGTGTGGCAGTTACATAACCTCCTATCAACTTGAGCAAAGTTGAGTATAGTTTGTCAATCAGGTCACACCTAATGATGCTTCTGTGTGGGCATGGCTTCTCATGAGACTTCTGGGAGTTTCCTCTCTTCTCCCAGGAGGCAGGACTCTCTCTCTCTCTCTCTCTCTCTCTCTCTCTCTCTCTCTCTCTCTCTCTACTTCTTCACCTTCTTGTTGCCAAGCCACATGGAGCCAAGCTGATGGCAGCCAGAGCCCTGGAGATGCTGCCACCGCCACTGGATCCACAAAACTTTCCACCCACAGGCCTGTGATCCGCCTGCATTTGGCATCATTGCATGTGTTACATGAGTCTAAAGTGGAATTTATGAACTGGTATCAGTCATATGGGTGAATCAGAGACTTATGAACTTGATCTGGACTGAGCTGGGATGTTTAATTTTTATACAGTTACTTGGATATAAAGTTCTCTCTTATACACATAAATGTCTATGGATTTGTTTCTGTAGACAACCCAGACTAACAAAGACAGGGATGGAGTAAATACTTGGTGAAACATTAAGGATACTGTAATGAATGTGTTGAAACAAAAATTGCATGTGGATCATTGAATGTAAAACTAATGATTTGTTCTATAAGCCTACACCCAACTCACAATAAAAAGAAAGAAAAAACACATGCTTTTAGACCCATTGAAATGCAGTCCAGTGAAGTAATGGGAACTTCAAACACATCCTAAATTATCAACAAATTTCATAAATAAAAAAAGTGCTCCAAATTCTCTACTACAAAGTCACAGGGGATTCTAACCTGCCTTGTTTTTTGCTCTCCATTTTCCATCATCAGAGAAGAACAGAAAAGAGGGAGGGTAACGCTTCCTGGGACACACCAGGATCTTTTCTGCCTTTTTCCTATCTTCCATTTTTAATTATTTCTGTTCTTATCTGGATCATTTACATTTCCTTTGTCCCTTAGACTGGTTTGGCATTTTCTATCTGGAATCTTAAACTGCCTGATTGCTTTTATTACTTCTTTCTTATTGAGTAAGACACTGACTTACTGTTATGAATTTGCACCGGAGTAAAATACTGGCAAAATAGCATATGCTTAATCTGAAATGTTCTTAATTTATCTTTGCAATGTTCTTAATTTATCTCTGAATAATCAGTCATTGATGTCTCATACTCACTGCTATGCCGATGCCGACTGGTAGTGACCCCGAGGACAGGGAGGAACTGCCCTGTGAATTTCTCAGATTGTGACTCTCTATGGGAGCAGATAGTCCCCTCTTTCTCCCTTGGAGCAGCCCAACTTAGAACCACTCCACCAGAGCTCCTTAAATCTCAGTACTGCTTAGTGCAAAATGATTATGAGAGAAATTCACATTTCCGTTACGATTTGTTTGACTCCTTTTTGATTTATATTTATCTAAGATGACATGAGAAGGCCTGGTGGAGCAGGGGTTACACATTGGGTGTCTAACTGAGAGTTCAGCAGTTAAAATTCACCAGTCGCTCCTGAGGAGAAAGACCGAGTTCTCTACTCTGTTAAAGAATCTCAGTCCCTGGAACTCAGAAACTCACAGGGTCCCTAGGGATCAGCTTTGATTCAATGAAATTGAGAGGGTTTGCAAATAAAAATATGAAGGGCTAAACTTATAAACAGCTGCTTTAAGAAATCAATTATACTTCCTATATGTATATTCATTTTGTACTCATTTATCTGTAGTCTATCTTATTGGTCTCAGCTGAGAGAGGTGGGTTACTGTCTCCCCAAACAAATTTGTGTCTCTAAACTCCCTCTTTATTTCTAACACTTGGAGCTTTATATATTTTACTGCTGTGTCATTCCACAAATGACTTCTCATGGCGTCTATCTTCATAGTGGATATAAAAATGACACGCTCTATCCTTTGCTCGCACCTGACCTGGGAGAAAGTTTGTCGAACACAAGTGTTGCCAGCTTGGCTTCCTTTGCATTTGCACTTTCTTGATAATAGTTGTGTTAATCCAGATAAACAGGAGATACAAATTTCATAGACACGCATATGGATATGAGTACGGTTTATAAACAAGAGGAACAGGACATTAAGAAAGCATCCTAACCCAGTGCAGTTCAAAGTCATAAGTCTGATATTAGTCCACATGCCCAATATCAGTCTATAAAGTGTCCTTCCGACTCACAAAGTCACACACCAGTGGGTACAGAGTCCTGGTGCTGGAAGGGGTCTCCCCTCACTTCCAGGGCTCAGGGTCTGTCAATAGCATCCAGTGGTGGTAGAAGCAACTCAGCACTGGCAGGGATTACCACGTAGCTTCTCCAGCTTCAGAGGTCTGGTTCCATCAGGGTAAGGCCATGTGACTTCTCCTCCAGCTTCTTCAGCTCCTCAGACACTGCCATCTTGTCTTATCTGTAGTGCATCATCTCTGAGACTGACTCCCAAGAACTGGGGAGATAGCTTCTCATCTCCATCTGGGAAATATCATGAGATGTCCCAGAAGTCTCAGGAGAAAGCCATGCCCACACAGAAGCCTCATTGGCTCCTCATTGGCTATCTCCAGATGAACAGGCTAGACTCCACCCGTACATCTCAATCATGAAATTAACATAAGCACATGACTGTCACAATAGTGGGACCATATATTTAATCAGAGGAAGATATTTAATCTTCCTCTGACCTTTAGTTGTAAGTATCATTGAGTTGGCCCTACAGTTGAACACCACATGAAAAGTTTGCTTTTTGTCAATCTTAGGGATAGTATGTGAACTACCCAGAATTAAAAAAATAGAATAGCATGGACTAAAAGACACAGTTGGGAAAGTTTTCATTAGTGGGACCCAACCCATTCTATCAGTTGCACGGTGATGCTGTTTTTGATGTCATGAGGTGCCATCAAGTCCATCCTGACTCACAGAGAACTATTGGGCTGAACGAAACACTGCCCGGTCCTGTCCCAGTCTCATGACTGTTCTCATGGCTGAGGCCATGGATGCAGCCATGCCGATAATATTTTAAAGTTCTTTTTCTCCCCGAAAAGAGTTGATGGATTCAATGTTTTGAAAGTTTTTCCATGTGATGCTTATTTCATTTTGGTTTGGGGGATGCCTTCTGTTTGTTTTGTCTTATTTGTTTGTTTGTTTGTTTGTTTGTTTTTCCCATGAAGGTTCATTTGACCAGTTACAACTTTCTTGGTCAATCCCTTCCCCCTGAAAACTCTGTCCAAGTTGCTCCATTGTCCAGTACTTACTGAGTTCTCTGACGTGTGAATCTGGGTTTGGATTTTTTTATGATCTTTTCTTAGAACACAGTGGGGAATTTTGAGGCTTTCTGCTTCCAAAAATTGTATCTAATTAGACCCTTGATGATTATTTCCTTTTCACTGCCTTCTTCTAATCTTTAGGAATAGCTAACATCCATCTGTATGACAGCCTTTCCTCCTTTTTTTCCTGCTCTTCCCCTTTGTGTTCCCCTGACAGGCAATGGACGCTCGAGAATTATCTGGGCAGAAAACAAAAACTAAACCCACTGCTATCCAGTCAATCTCCCACTGATAGTAGGTAGAGTTCCTGAGGGTCTCACTCAGGGGAGCTCACTATGTCGATCCATCAACTCAGTTTGAGAGGAAGTAGTGTGGCTGGCTCCCTTTACTAAAGTTTTTGATCAAGGATTTCCTGGGAAGATGCTGATCCAAGGGGGGAAAGTTTCCATGTATCGTGTCATCTTTCCGGAGTCATGAAGACAAAATGAATCTCTGGGATGATGGCTCTGAAATCATCTTTAAACCTTACCTTAAAGCAAAAAGCTTCAATCCTCTTTAAGCCTCAGAACTGCTCGATAATCTAGTTTAACAAGTGTAAAAGTCAGCCTTGAGGAGGGCCCCGTTCATGAAATATCTATGGTGACTGTTGTCCTCAGATGTCATCGATTCATTTCCACCCACAGGGAGACTGCACACGACAGAAGGAAACACTGTCCAGTCCCACCATGCTGTGTTCACAGGTGTGAGAACGCTTGAGCTCAGTGTGGCAGCCACTGGGCCAATCCATCACCTGAGGGTCTTCCTTTTGTATGCTATCCTTCAAGTTTACGTTGTGTGAGGTCCCATTCCAGGGACTCCTCTGTCTCACTCGCCTGCCTGAATCCCATCCTGGTTTCTGCGGAGCATTCTGGAGACCCAAATTCCATGTGCAGTTAGTTCTTCCAGCATCAGATTGACAATGGATACCCAAAAGATGAGAGAGGACTCCTAGAGGGTAGTGTGTTTACATGACTAGTGAAACGAATGATTCTGAAAGGGAGAATGAGACTGGTTGCTCACCCCCAAAGTATGAAATCAATGTCACTGAATTATACATTAGAAGCTGTTGGTGTATGATTTTTTTCCTGTCTTCTCAACAACAGCAAGACCATTTCTTTCTTTCTTTCTTTTTTTAGGGTGGTTATTCTGATTTTTCAACAACTTTCATTTCATCGAGGTCATGAAAAGACATATGGATTGTGATAAGAGTTGTCAGAATCCCCAATAAAATGACTTTTTTAAGAATATGTGAAAAAGGCCAGCATTGTGAACATCTTGACATGCTTCCTACTTCATCTTCTTTTACACTGGGGAGCCCACACCGCTGGGGGCTGTTAACTGAATCATGCCGGCCAAGGTCTGCTGGGAGAGTTGAATCATGGTATTTAGGAAGAGACCCAGAATCGTGAGTCCTGCAGCTGGGACTTGTTTTTATCTTCCCATTCTGAAAAGTCACTGCTGCCACCCCAGAACTCTCCACAAAATCACTCCCCTCACCCACCCCCCACCCCCAGGCAGCCACGGGAAAGTTGGAAGCAACCCAGGGGAAGACAACAACGGGCTACAACAATGGGGTCAGGCATAGGAATCATTGTGAAGATCGTGCAATACCAGGCAGTGTTTTGTTCTGTCATGTGTGCAGTTACTATGGGCTGGAACCAACTTCATGGGACCTCCCATAAGACATCCTCAAGGGGAAGACCACATGGAACTGGAAAGCCAGTGAGGTAACTGAACGTGATGGAGCAAGCTGGGAAAAAGCAGACTGTCCCCCAAACCTGAATATCTAACAGCTCTGTTTTTTTCACACCCTACAAATGTAGCAACTTTCAGGAACAGAACCTAGAAAATCCTGCAACCTGTCATCTTGAATATGGTGCAGTGGGGGCGGGGGGTGGTTGCTGAGCCCTGGTGGCGTAGTGGTTGTGCAAGGGACTGCGGACCACAGAGATGAAGGTTCAATTCCAGCAGCAGCTCCACAGAAGCAAAGGCTGGGCCTCCTACTCCCACCACCAGAGGGAAGTGATGCCCAAAAAACAAAAACATTTTTTTAAAGATTCAATAGTTACCTAAATTATGGTGTGTTATTCTGGATAAACTAGAGAAATAAAGTCATAAACATGCATGAATATTATATGTTTATGAGAGAGTTTTTCATATAAAGGGCAATTGTACATTAACAAAGCATCCCAACTCAGTCCCGCCCAATTCCACAAATCCATTATTAGCTCATATGTCCGATACCAATCTATTAAGCTCTCTTCAGACTCATGAGACACATGCAAGGACGCTGAAGGCAGGCCAGTGGGTAAAGCATTTTTGCATCCAGTGGCATTGTAAGCATCTCAGCCTTGGCAGGGGTCTCCACGTGACTTCTCTAGTTCCAAAGACACAGGATCTATCAGTGTAGTGCCTTGCATCTTGTCAGTAGAGAGTCTTCAAGGAAGTGAGCAGAGAGGAGGAAATCCTCAGAGGAGGAAACCCTGCCTCCAAGTAGAGAATCCAGGAATTCTTAGAACCCTTAGGGAAATGCCATGCCCACAGAGAGAGCTCGTTTGCTATATCCTGATTGACAGCCTAGACTCCACCCCTACACTCTTAATCCTCAAATTGACTCCAGATTACATAACTGTTGCGTATGGGTATGCCAACTGTATAAAAATACCCTATAAAGGTTTCATTTCAGGCTGGGCTCAGCCTTTCTTTTGGATTCCATCATCAAATCCTAAATTAGGTGTCCTCCCTCTCCCTGACCTCCCACACATCTCCTCTCGTCACCGCGGAGAGCTGATGAACCCAGCATCAGCCAGTGGGGTACCCAAGGTGGATACAGAAGGCAACAGAGCCTCCTCAGAATGCATTCCTGCACAAGCATGCTAAAGGCCAAGGCTTTTCAGCCAAAAGGAAATGCGTTTTTCTTTTGTGATGTTGTGAAATACGTCAGGAGCCCTGGTGGCATGATAGTGAAGTGCTTGGCTACTGGCCAAAGGGTCAGTGGTTCAAGTCCCCCAGCAGACAAGGTCTGGCGGTTTGTCCCCATAAAGATGACAAGCTAGGGAACCTATGGGGCATGTCTGTTCCAGAACGTAGGGTGAAATAACTCAAATTCAACTCAGCAGCACCCAACAAGCGCATAGGCATGCATATACTGTATAAAACACAGTCCAGATAATACCACGCGGCATCTTTCTGCTCACTGCACATGATCCAATCAGTAGATCTCTCCATAAGCACCACTGTCATGCCTGCAGGCTAACTTTTGTGATACACATACCATTAGCATTTGCTTCCATTACCGGGGAACCTTCTTGGTGGAGCGGTTGGGAATCGGGCTGCTCACCCTAAGGTCAGTTTGAAACCACTCGCCGCTCCCTGAGAGAAAGACGAGGCTTTCCATCCCCTATGCTGCGGTCTTGGAAGCTCACAGGGGCAGTCCTACCATGCAGTCCTGGGTCTCTGTGTGTCAGCATGAACTCCAGGGCAAGGAGCGGGGCTTTTGGAGTTGAATTTCTGGGCTCTCTGGATTGAAGAACTTGTTTTAGAAGGACTCGGGGTGGGACATCCTGTGGAAAACTTTAACGGCTCCTGCCCAAGGTTTGCGTGTTTGTGATGAAACAGAAGGGCAGGTGTGTCACATGGAGAAAGGCAAGGTACCTTGCGGGGTCCTGTCTCTGGTTGATCTGCTTTTGAGGTCAGCTAACGAACTGGGCTTCTGACAGCAAGGTTGGAGGTTCAAAACCACCTGTGGAGAGAGACGAGGCTTACTGCTCCTGTAAAGATTTGCAGTCTGAGTAACCCACAGGGGTTGTTCTATTGTGTCCTCTAGTCTGGCTTTGTATCAGAATTCACCCATAGTGGTAAGTTTAATGGGGGGAATTTTGTATGTGGTTTTGGTTTTGAACCAACTCTGCTCTCTGCCTTGTATAAAACAGCTACTTAGTTGACTAAGTAACTCCTTCATACACAGATGGACTTAAAGGGATGGAACGCCGCTTCTGAAAGAGGTGGGGAGTAACCAAAGCTGTCAGCCCAGCCAATCATGGTCAGTGGTTGCCCATCAAGCTCCCAGCAAGAGGTCTTCTGGAAGTCTCCAAGGCAGGGGCTGGCAGGCGGGAGAGAGGGCATTTTGGAAAGAGGAGGAAGGCTCTAATCAAAAAGATGACTGCCAGCTGCCATGGAGTTGATTCCCAGCCAAGTTCCACCCCATTTGAGTCAGAGTAGCACTATTCTCCCTGATGCTTTTGCTGTCAATTGCCATCCAATCAGTCCTGACTCCTAGAGTTCCTATTAAAACAGGACAGAACCCCACCAGTCCCGTTCTATCCTCACCATCAATTCGCTGTGTGGTAGTTACGTAACCTGGTGTCAATTTGAGGATGAAATGGACTGCTGACCTCATGGCTAGCAGCCCAGTGCATAACTCACTATGCTGCCGGAGCGCTGGGTCAGGTCTAGTTCAAATGTCAATCTGATCGCTGATTAGTACGATGATCCAGGGCAGGACATTTAAATCCTAAAGCTCGGGTCCCTCCTCTTTAAAATGGGCTTCAGGACAAAGAAGGGGTGGGGTCAAGCCTGGCAATCAAGTAGCAGCTTGATGACCTCATTTGGAGGCGCTAAGACGATAAATAGCTTTCGGGAGGCAGAACACAGGCTCACTTCCTGTGAGACATCTATGAGGAGAAGACACATAAAGAGAGAAGGATGGAGCTAGACCTCTGGAGTCAGAGAGGAACGTAGAGACTCCTGCCAACACTGAGATGCTTAGAATGTCATTAAATCCATAAGATTTCCCACCCAGTGGCCTCATCTTCCTATATAACAGCATCACGGCATGTTGTTTTTTGAGTCTAAAGAGGACTTTTTAGATTCGTAATGGACATATGGGCTAATATCATACTTATGGATTTGATCTGGACGGGACTGGGATGCTTTCTCAATTGTCAACTGCTCTTGTATAATAAAGTTCTTTCTTATACACATATGTGTGTCTATGGATTTATTTCTCTAGTCTACCTGGACTGACACATGATGTTTGAGCCCTTTGTGGCAACCACTGCTTCCATCCTCCTCATCAAGGTCCTTCTTCTTTTGCACTGCCCCTCTCCTTTACCAAACGTGCTATGCTTCCTCCAGGGACTGGTCTCTCCTGACAATAAGTCTACAGTATGTGAGACCAAGATTTACCATCCTCGCCTTTAACAAGCATTGTGACTTTTCTTCTTCCAAAATAGATTTGTTTCATCTTTCAATCGCCAGTCCGTGGTACTTTCAATACTCTTCATCAACACCAGAGCTTTCTAAGGCTGATGTAAAAAACAAACAAAGAAACAAACACCACAGCACCAGGTCTTTCTTTCAGGATCCTTTTGGGTGGATTCCATCCACCAACATCTCAGTTAGTGGTTGAGCACTCAATAGTTTCGCTACCCGGGGAGGCATAAAAAGACCGTAAGGCCTCCTTTTCTCAAGTCAACTGTAAAGGAAGATTCTCTTCTGTCATATATAATTAGTTGAGCGGTTTGGCAATTTCTGAGTAAAATGAATAAAAAATAAGACGTGCAGCCATGTGGAATACCTTTAGCTAAGGATGTCAGTGAATGGCTCCATTTGTGATAGAAGTGTTATGTGTAAGAGAGAGCATGTATGTGCTTGTGTGTGTATATACAGAAGAGAGAACACACACATGTATGTAGTATTAAATGTACAACAGATAGAGAGATGCTACCTTTATTGAATACTCACTACAAGTTGAGGACAGGAGGTTGGATCTGCCTTGATAAGGAAGAATATTTATGAATGGTGTGTTTTAGGATTGTTGACAAAGGGTGATCATGAAAAGCTGTTGCACTGTTTGCTTTCAAAAGTTTTATAGCCCATACACCTCTACTTACTGTGCTCAGGAAAGACTTTCCCACATCCCCACCCACCATGTGCCACTGGCTGGGTTTCACACAGGTGATCAAATGAAACAAAGCCCAGCTATCTTTGTCCTGAAGCCCATTTTAAACATGAAAAGCCTGAGACTTAGAATTAAAATGTCTTGCTTTGAGCATAGTGCTAGTCAGCGATCAAACTGACATTTAAACTAGACCTGACCCAGCACTCTGGCAGCATAGTGAATTAAACATCGGGCCATGAGGTCAGCCGTTCAAGACTCCCCAGATGCTCTTCAGGATAAAGATGAGGCTGTCTATTCTTATGAAAATTTGCAGTCTCAAAAACCCACGGTGGCCATTCAAGCCTGTTCTACTTGGTCCTATCGGGTCTCCATGAATCAAAATTGACTTGATGGCAGTGAGTGAATGAATGAGTGAGTGAGTGAGTGACACACAGATTCAGAAACCTCTACAAAGAAGATTCTCCTGGCCTTTCGGTCCATTCCAGTGCACGATGACCCTCTAGGACAGGGGAGAGCTGCCCCTGTGGATTTCTGAGACTAACTCTACAGGAGCAGAAAGCCTCGTCTTTCTTCCAGAGAAAAGTTGGTGGTTTGAACTGCTGATCATAGTTATCAGACCGATACATAGCCAAAACCTATAATCCATAAGCTCTATTGGTTCCACAGAGAGTGGAGAGCGTTTTCACTCCAGGAGAGAAGGAAGAGGGACCAGAAGAGTGGTTTGTCGGAGATTCGTGCGAAAGAAAGCAAAGAAGTGGCCACTTTGAGGCCTATTGGTCTGAGATCTCTCCTTCCAAATCAAACCTATATTTCCCTAGTTGCCAAGATGTTGCAGAGACAGGGCCTGGATTCGACTCACTGGCCCATCTATGGGCTGGACAGGAAGAAAACAACCAAGCCAAGACCCAGTGGAGCCCCCATTCTTTGCACTCCAGGCAGAGATGATGCTGGCTACAGAGCAAATGCCTGTGTGCCCACCTTTGTCTTGGTCAAGTGTGGTCATTTCCCAGAAAGTCATATCAGAAAGGTCTGCTGGCAGCTCTGGCAGCTCGGAGTTCCCCCCACACTCGTTGCACCCTCTTCCACCTGACACCCCCCCCACTCAGCCACGTGTCCTATTTGGGAACTACTGAATCAGGGCCTTAACCCAACATGAAATGACAGGACCATTTCCAGCACAGGATTAATTGAGCCAACTCAAGGCAAACACAATGTATTTTGGCATTGGTTTTGACAGATGGAAATAAAACAAACATTAGCAACCGGATTGTGGCTAACAGTATGCAAAATTAAAGAAGCTACCTTTTTTAACTTTGTCTGGGAGCCCACTGGCTTTTCTTATAAAATCTGCCAAAGGAAAGGGTTTGTGGGGCGGGGGAGAGGTAGCAGAGAGACAGAGCTGTTAATCTCGTTACACAACCAGTTAGCACATGCAAACAAGGAGCATTAAAAGTCTTTGCATTCAGGGGAGGAAACGGATCTTTGACACATATATTTATTAAGGAGACTGGACTGGAAAATAGCATTGCTGTGTTCATCAGAAATGGTGTAGAAAATACGGAAATAATACAACAAAATGTGCCCAGACAGCATAAGCTGCTTACACATGGAAGCCCAGGTTCTGAGTATTTTTATTTGAAGGTTAAATTTTCAATTAATTTTTTTCTTCACCCCCTCACCCCCACCCCGTGAATGGTGCCATCTCTTCCAAGCATCACTGTTAATTGCTAAGAAACAATGTCTTCCTTGGCTTGACTGCCGGACGTGGAGACCAGGCGGCGTCAGCCATCTAATGGGCATCAGAGATCACAATGACAGTGCAAGACCAAGCCAAAATGTCAGGCTCGGAAAAGCCGGCCAGCTGATGAGCTACAAACCCCTTTCTCATTTGCTCGGCTTTGTGGCAGTCTTTCAGCGGTGGTATTGTTTTATGTCCTGGCCATCACTAAAAAGTATCAAGAGAAGTCTTCTACTAAGGGGGCTGCCAAATCCACAAGCTTGATGGGGTCTAGGGCTCACTGGATGCCTTCTTTATACACCTTTAAATCCCTGCATCTGAAAGAGCTCCAAACCAAACTCACTGCCATACAGTCAATTCCAGTTCCCAGTTACCCTGCAGAACTGGGATGAAATGTCCCTATGGACATCTGAGGCTGTCGCTCTTGACTGGAGCAGAAAGCCTCCTCTCTCTCCCTCCACGTGGCTGGTGGTTTCAAAGTGATCTTGCAGTGAACACTCCAATGAGGAATCTACTACACCCAGAATTGAGGGAAAGAAGAAACAGTGACTATGTTAGTCTGGGTAAACTAGAGAAATAAATCCATAGACATGCATATAAATAGAGGAATAGGACATTAAGATAACATCCCAACACAGTCCAGTTCAAAGTCATAAGTCCAATATTAGCCCTTATGTCTGACACCAGTCTATAAAGTCTCCTTCTGACTCACGAAGTCACAGGTCAGTGGGTGCAGAGTCCCGGCGCTGGCAGGGGTCTCCCCATGGCTCCTCACTTGCAGGGCTTAGGGTCCGTCAACAGCATCCAGTGGTGATAGAGGCAACTCAGCGCTGGCAAGGGTCTCCATGTGGCTTCGCCAGCTTCAGAGGTCTGGTTCTATCAGGGTAAGGCCATGTGGCTTCTCCTCTGGCTCCTTCAGCTCCTCGGATGCTGCCATCTTGTCTTGTCTGTGATTCATCGTCTCTGAGACTAACTTCCAACCACTGGGGAGATAGTTTCTCATTTCCATGAGAGAAATATCTCGAGATTTCCCAGAAATCTCAGGAGAAAGCCATGCCCACATGGAGGCCTCATTGGCTACTCAGTGGCTATCTCCAGATTACAGGCTAGACTCCAACCCTACATCTCAATCATGAAATTAACATAAGCATGTGACTGCTACAGTGACATTGAAAATAGGAAGGTTTAACCTTGTTCTAAAAAGAGGCATGGTGGGTTATGAGTTGGGCTGCCAATCTGAAAGTCAGCCACTCAAAGGGGCTCATAAACAACTGCCACCACCTCATGGCCCTTGAGTCCATTCTGACTTATAGTGACCCTGTAGCCAAGGAAGCACGGCCCCTGTGGGTGTTGATACTGTGGCTCTTCACAGATGTGGAGAGCCTCATCGTTCTCCCTCAGAGCAGCTTGTGGTATCAAACTGCCAACCTGGCTGCCAGCAGCCCCCATCGCCAAGTAGCATAAAAGAACACGGGTTAATGCAGCTGCTCAGATAACACAAATCTGGTTTCAAACCCAGCTCCATCATGTAGCACTTGGGTATTAACCTGGTAAAATTTTTACCGATTTTTAAATCTAGGGAGCTGTGGTGGCCAGGCGGGCTTGGTATCTCTTGTGAGACAGGATCCAAGTCCAGACCAAGGGCACCCCCTGCAGCCACCCATCATTGGGGGGCAATAGGGCTGAACACACTGTACACTCAGCCCCGTGTGCAACATCGTCGACACCACATCTTCTGGGAAGAAAGCTGGACAGACATGAAGGGAGGCCCTGGGAATGACGGTGGGAGAACAATCGTGAGTCATTGAAAAACATCCACCCCCCTCGATCAAGTCCACTGGGGGGCTGCTTCAGGCCTCGCCAATATGGAAACCAGGGCACCGTTTGTTATAAGACTGCTTACCATGCAGAAGTTCAGTGAGAGGTGGAGGCGCGTAAGGGACAGATAAATCTATAAGTAACACTCCGAAGTTGGTAGAACGCCCGGCTCAGCAGTTCAGGGCCAAACACAAGACGGTTTTGTGAGCAGGTGGGCATTTTTATTATGGTAATCAACTCTGGGCCTCGCGTAGCAATGAGGCCATCCCAGACAGGGGCTGGAGGTGGGGACTGCGTCCTCTGACGAGCACTGGCCTGTTGTCCCTTCTCAGACACCACCCAGTACCCTGTTAGACACTCCATGTGGACCGATGGAGACATGCTGGGTGAAAGCATCACGGGATCCTACCGTTTGGGCATAAAATAAGTGCAAGGTCACCAGGTCAGAGCCCCTCCTGGTGCCGATGGAAGAAGGAGAAGTCCAAGGAAGGGAGGCCCTTGCCGCGAAGGAAGGAAAACTGTAGATGCAAGCCAGCAGTCCACTGGCCCTTCTCCCAGGCACTGCAAAGCAAAACACGGCATCACAGAACATAGCATCAAGGGTCAAACACAGACCAGCCCCATGGCAGCCAGGAAAGAGAGCGTGTGGTTGGTTTCTTGGTCTGCTCTCTCTGGGAGGGCGTCCGCTATGTGTAAGTTCACTCTGTGTCCTGCTTGGCCACTCACTCCACGGCCTGTAGAGTGGGCTGCCATGCGGACTCCGCCTCTGTCATGGGGATAGAGGGAGGATGGAGACACCAGAATTGGACATGGCCTTGCTTTGTAGCCGGGACTAAGTCAGTTCATTTCCCAGGGTCTTGATTTCTCCTTCATCGAAATGGTGGCAGGTGAGGGGGTTACTTGACCTCAGCTCTAGCCTAGTGATTAGCGAGTTATAACCCAGTCTGGCTTTGGTTTATACAAATAAAGCTTTTTTTTAATTAATTAAGAAATCATTCTATCAGTAACTCTCACAGTTCCTACAACAATCCATACATCAATTTATCAAACTCTTCTACACATATGTTTCCATTAACATTTTCAGAACATTTTCTTTCTGCTTGAACACTCGGTATCAGCTCCTCTTTTTCTCCCTTCCTCTCACCTCCTGAACCCCTGATAAATTATTAATTATTATTATTATTTTCATATCTTACACTGTCCACTATCTCTCTTCACCAACGATAAATTAAGTTTTATTGAAACACATGGGTGCCAAGTCATTTTTACATGGGCGACTCTCATGGCATGCTGGCACTGATAGCAGAGTTGAGTAGAAGTGAGGGAGAACAAGGTGTGGCCTACTAGCAGCTAGATGGAGATATTTACAACCTGGCCTAAGGATGGGGATGGGGCCTTGGGTTGTAGAATTCTCTCACTGTCATTAGTTGAGGCCCAATAAAACAGGGTAGTACTGCCCCTGTGAGTCTCTAAGACTATAATTCTTTATGGGAATAGAAAGCCCTGTCTTTCTCCCCTTGGTGTTTTTGAACCGCTAACCTTGTAGCTAGCAGCCCAACTTGTAACCACGACACCATCGGGGCTCCTGTAACCATCATAGTAAGGGTGAGTCAATTAAATGTTTGACCCAATATAGCAGGTTAATTTGTAAGTTGATAATTTGTGTATGGCCCTCAAATGATGATAAAAGTATCCAAATGGACAGGCAGAACAAAAAGGTTCCACAGTCCTAAAATCCTGGTCCTTTATAGAAAAAGCCTGCTGACCCGTAAGAAACAGCACTCCCTCTGCCAAAACCCTGTGAGACACACACACACACACACACACACACAGAGAGAGAGTTACATTGCAATTCTTGGCCCAATTAAGCTGCCTTCGGCTCCTGTGCTGGATTTCAAATGGGAAGGATTTCATACAAATAACTCAATTCAGAATCAAGTTCAATAAATGGTGCTCATTCTTCCTGGGTTTTCCACATGATAATATTCACTCAGACGAAAATGTTTTCCCAATACTGCACTGCAACAATCTATATTTGCACATCTTCTGGACTCTCCATGGAACAAGGGGGTACAGACAAGCACATACGCCCCATGTGCAGGGCGCACTCGACCCAAGGAGCTTCCTTGATGCTTCCTCGCTCTGGGTTCCCAGGTGAGAGGTGGTATTCATACACCAACATCTCTCTGATCTTGAACTTAGAGTGAAAGCTGCGTGATACAGCCAGCAACATTTCCCTATAAGGGTCAGAAATCGTTGGGCCTCTGTCCTAGCACAAGGTTTTCACTTGGTGCCATGCGTTTGTGTCACCACAGGTCTTGAAGTTGTGGTGCTAGCTGCAAGGTCAGCAGTTTGAAACCACCTTTCTAGAAAGGCCTTTCTACTCCAGTAAAGAGTGACAGTGTCGGGAAGCTCACAGGGCCAGTTCTATCCTATGGGGCCACTGTGCATTAGCATCCACTCAATGGCAGTCTGCTGAGTTGAGGATAGCTAATGTGTCCAATTGCTAAAGCAATGGTCAGGATTCAAGTCCACCCAAAGGTACCTCAGAAGAAAGGCCTGGTGACATGTGTGGCAGCCATGTAATCTGATGTCAATTTAAGGAATGACAATGTAGGGGTGGAGCCTAGCCTATTAATCTGGAGATCACCAATGAGACCAAATATGGGAAATCAGACCATATTTTACCCTTGGAGATGAGAGACTCACAACTCAGTCCCTTGGAGACTCTCTACTGATAAGACACAAGGCTGACTCCCTGTGAGATGTCCTAGAGGACGAGCCATGTGGGCTTACCCTCATGGAACCAGACCTCTGAAGCCAGAAAAGCCACAGAGATCCCTGCCAGTGCTGAGATACTTCTGTCACTACTGGACACAGCAGACTCTGCACCCACTGGCCTGTGATTGTCCTGGTGTCGTTGCATGTGCTTCATGAGTCTGAAGAAGACTTTACAGATTGGTATCAGACACATGGGTTAATATCAGACTTATGACCTTGGACTGGATTGGGTTGAGCTGTTTTCTTGATGTACAGTTGCTCTTGTATATAGACCTCTCCCTTATATACATAGGGGTGCTTACGAATTTGTTTCTCTAGTCTACCAGGACAAACACAATGTTTTTCTGAAAAAGACAGGCACTCATACCCTGGGGAACACAGGACTCTCCCTCACACACAAGGTCTCTGTGAGCCAGCGTCCCTTTGACGGCAGCTGAATTTGATTTTGCTTTTAGAAAATGATCCCTCAGAACAGAAGGGTGTGACATGGGCTCATCTGAAGTGACATCTGACACACACTCCCCGGTCCTCTCCCCAGACTCCACCTTCGGCCATCCTCATGTTCTCACTCACAGTGACCTCTCCCAGGGCTTCTGGGACTGCCCAACTTTTTGTAAGCAGATAACCTCACCGTTCTCCTGAGAAGCAGGTAGGGTGGGCTTGACCCCCGCCAACTGCACGGATGGCAGTCTGGTGGCTAGTCCAGGGGGATTCTCGAGACTGGAGACCACCATATTTTGCGGGGGTGGGGAGGGGGGGTAGTGGGGGGGGGGATCACTGCCCTCTGGTGGTTGTGGGAGAGGCCACCGTATTTTTAAGCTCTGTGCCTTCCTGTTCCGGTCTTCACAACAACTCTCCCTAAACCCAGAGACCCAGCCCCAACCACACATTTACCATGTCAACCTCAGCTAGCTGGAACCAGCAATATGCTTGCTGCAGGACCCAGGGGCTTTGGGATATGAAGGAGGGAAGATGCTGAAACATATTCTAAACATCTATTCCTGACGAGATTAATAATGATCAGAATACCCTTTCCTTAGTGAAAGACTTTTTTTTCTCTTAATACTCACGTGTCAATGAGGTTAAGCTATATCCCTTAACATGCCCTAATGGAAGACTATTAGTACACCTATAATTAAAGTGAGTTTTCTCTGGAGTGTTCAAGGTAAATAACAATTTTTTCCTCACTCTCTCTTTCTCCTAACAACCATGAAACCATAATAACAAGATAATTGCAGCAAATTTGTAAAAGATGCCTACTGCCCTTGCCCTCCAAAGAGCACCTCTATGGGCTGCCACAGAGAGTGGCCATGGTGGGTACATTCAAGGCCAGTTGGAAAAGTGACTTAAAATCCACTTTCCCAGACTCAACTCATCTGCAATCTGCCACCTGCAATCTGTGGTCAGGCTGCCAGTTGGGCCTTTTGATAAAGCCCCGGCAAGTTCACAGTTAGGTCACTAGAGCGCCCCGTGAGGTGAAACACTGAGATCAGAAGTTCAATTCTTAGCTCCCAATCCTCCACTTCTCGTGCATTCTTCTGATGCTCCACCTCATACATACATGCATCTACTTCCGTATGTGCTTTTCAGCCTGGTGAAATGAAGGGAAATGGAATTGAAATCCCATATTTCCTCTTAAACCAATGAATCCCATCAAATTTCTATCGCACAAGGCTGGGGCCAAAGAGCAAGAACTTACATCTCTATAACTCCCTCTTCACCTTGCCACGTTGCTTCCTCCTCGTATGAAGAGTATTATATTGAAATCAGCAGATTAAGGGGGGCCCTTTTATTTATCGTAATGTCCCCAGCAACATGTATTTGAATTTATTTTTACTTTGCTCCGCTAATTTAGTCAGTGTAAAATGGTGTCTCTAGGTGGATTTAATTTGCACGTCTTGGGTTTCTGGTGAAGATTAATATGTTTCTGTGTGTTTGTTTGCTATTTTTAAGATTCCCAGAGTGACAGTTAAACTTTTGTCTCTCTCAGTGGGTTCAGGGCAAGTTGTATTCCTTCTTACTTTCTTGGCAAAGCAACTGAGCCTTCAGAGAAAGCAAAAACTAATGATCGAGCCAGGAGGACATTGATTTGGTGCCCAAGGACAGCTCTTTGGGAAGTGATGGAGGGAATCACCCAAGGTCTTCCAGGTTTTAAAACAGGTAGGAAAGAAAGCATTTGAAGTCGGGATCCCAGGGAAACAGACTCTGAGAGATGAGCTTTACATGTAAGCCATTCTTGGTCCTCCCCAAAAGAGAAAAAGAAGGTTTTGAACCATTGCCGTCTCAGCTGTGGGCTGTGGGTCACTGTAGAGTTAGGTTGGCCCCATAGAATTGCCCAGCTTTGAGACAAAGAGGCTGGGGCTTTCTCGCCACATAAGGACGGTTTCTTTGATGGGGCTGCCCCAAGAGAGGCACAACAAGTTTGTGCCTGGAAATTCTCTTTATCTGAAGGCAGATTCTAAAGAGAGACTGCTGGGAACAATCAGCCACCATTATCACCAGTTGCTGGAGCAAGGAGACTCGCCCATCCTGACATGCACCAACAGAAGGAAGGAAACATTTGTTGAGAGTCTACAGACTTTTCAGAAGTCCTGGATGGCGCAAACAGTAAGCACATTCAGATGCTCCCCAGAGAGTTGAAGGTTTGAGGTCACCCAGAGGTACCTCTGAAGCAGGAAGAGCGGTCTACTTCTGAGAACACAGCCCTTGGAAAACCTTATGGAGTTCTGCTCTATTTGGACACACCCAGGGACAACAGGGGTCTGAATCAAAGCAATGGAAACGTGTTCTTTATAATATGGTATATTAGTCCAGGTAGACTAGAGGAACAAATTTCAAAGACATGCATATGGATATAAGGAAAGGGTTTATATACAAAAGGAATGTGACATTAAGAAGGCATCCCAATCCAGTCCAGTACAAAGTCATAAGTCCAATTTTAGCCCATATGCCCGAAATCAGTCTACAAAGTCTCCTTCTGACTCACGACGTCACAGGTCAGTGGTGCAGAATTCTGGCACTGGCAGGGGTCTCCCCATGGCTCCTCGCTTCCAGGGCTCAGGGTCCATCAACAGCATGCCCCTCCAGCTTCAGAGGTCTGGCTCCTTGAGGGCAAAGCTGTGTGGTC
This sequence comes from Nesogale talazaci, assembly GCA_004026705.1. NCBI lineage: Eukaryota > Metazoa > Chordata > Mammalia > Afrosoricida > Tenrecidae > Nesogale > Nesogale talazaci. The sequence goes on from PVJH01030432.1 coordinate 23,249, forward strand.
TCTCTGCCAGCTCCTCTAGTTTCTCGGACGTTGCCATCTTGTCTTTTCCATGACTCATCGCCTCTGAGATTAACTCCCAACAACTGGGGGAGAGAGCTTCTCTTCTTCACGAGGGAAATGTCGCGAGATTTCCCAGAAGTCTCAGGAAAAAGCCATGCCCACACAGAGGCCTCATTGGCTACTCAATGGTTATCTCCAGATTAACAGGCTAGACTCCACCCCTACATTTCAATCATAAAGTTAACATAAGCACACGATGGCCACAGATGTCATGATTTCTTTCATGTATGTTATTGGTTTACATGTGTGGTGGGGGCAGTCGTGGCTAAAAGCATGCACATTTAAGTGTTGCCCCTCATTCTGAGCACTGGACTGTGCTCAGCTGGGCAGTTCTGCTGCTGCTGCTGCTCACACTGCTGCTGCCAGCTGTGAAGTGCCTGGGATCTGGGTGCAGGGGGGAAGACAGAATGACTGGGACTCTCTGACTCCCTTCATGGAGAATCAGGGCCACTTGCTCTTGGTGGGACCACCTGCTCTTTGCACGTGATCTTTCTAGAGGATAACTGGACACTTAGGATAAGGTTCAGACTAAACCTGTAGAACATGTTTCTCATCCTCATCATTGTTGACGTTTGGGGTAGGATGATTCCTTGTTTGGGAGGGATTAGGGGCAGGTATACTATAGGTTGTAGAATAATTAGCATATTTAACCTGTGCCTACTAGATATCAGTAGCACTTCCCCAACATGACAACCAAAACCGTATAAGTGTATAAGTGTATAAGTGTATAAGTGTGGTGATGGTGGTGGTAGTAATAGCAGCGGTGGCTAGGTGTTGTCCAGCCATTTTTTATCAACATAACAACATGAAATGCTGCCCAGTCCTCACCCACCTTCACTGTTGTTATGTTTGAGCCCATTGTTGTAGCCACTCTGTCAATCTATCTCCTCACAAGTCCTCCTCGTTCAGTGTTCAACCTTCACATGCCTGTTTAGTGATCAAAAAATGCCATGTCTTGTGCCAAGCACATGTTAGTCCTCAGAGTTACATCTTTGCTTCCCAACACTTGCTTTCCTAAGTGCTGCCTCCATGAGCATCATTGTGGATCCAAGGAGGATGAAATCCTTGCCAAACGCCCAGTTGAGAACCATTCTGTTAGAGCTGGAACCACTTCGTTGGAGTTTTTCACTCTTGGAAGTGTCACTCTACTGATTAAAGTAAGTCACAGGCACAGCCCAGATGCAACAAACATAAATTCCAGAGCTCATCAAGGATCAACAATGTAACGGACTACGGTGCTTCTTTGACGTTTTTGTGAATATCCAGTATTATACTGCAAAGCAAGACCATACAGCTAAGATTCAAACCCAAGTCTGCCTGACTCCACAGCCCAGACTCTCCTCACTACTTTGAGCTCACGCCTAAACAGGTCTCAAAGGGTTACTCTTAGAAATGAACCACCCTCGATCTCTTAAAAAAAAAAAAAGTTAGAGAAAAGGGAGACTTTGCCCAGGCTTAGTTATGGTTAATGAAGAAAACATTAATCACTTGAAGTGCTATTTTGGAGTTCATGAAACTGAAATGAAGC
>PVJH01030433.1:0-24804 GCA_004026705.1 Nesogale talazaci
TGCTGAGAAGAAGCTCACTGTAGGGACAACTCTGAGCTAGACTCATGAAGTCCCTGAGCTGCTGGGGAGTCTGCACATTCTCTCAGAACCGTTTCTCTGTGCACGCACAGGTCACAGCTGACCCTCTGACACAAAACCCACTGAGGAAGAGCCTCGTAACAGCATCCTCGAGTCTCCTACTATAAATGTTTCCTATCCTCTTTTCTGCAGAGGTTATGTGTCTCTCTTTATAAATAATCCATGGTAGAATATAAATACATGTTCTGTATATGCTTAATAATCCATGAGTTATTGTTGGAATGACATAAGGCTTTACTGCTATAGAAATTATAGATCTATTTTCACAGTGCAGAAGTAAATTTGCTCTGTAGTGAAGACACAGTAGGGTCATACGTGCAGAAGTTTGCGTTTATTAGGAAAGCTTCAGATTATCTCCATGTCTCTTATTCATCAGTAATTAGACAATGAGTGGATGGCCTGATGAATAATGCAGCTTGATGTAGCAGCTTCTCCTACTTTAGAGAAAGGGGTTTTGTTGACTCTTCTTCAAACAGTAGAAGTGTCTGGGACAAAGTGTACCTGTGGAATTTTATCATCTTTCTCGTCTACAGACGTCTTCAAGAGAGAAGTACAATGAATAGACTAGCTCTCTCTCCCTTTGATCAGTCCTTTACCTGGGACATAGGGTAAATGTGAAAATGCAAGCTTACATTTCATCATTAAATTTCAATAAGTTAATTTGATAGATATAAACAAACTTGCCACACAATTAATTTTTAAACATATTATCTCTCATTTATACAGTGTTCACTTTTTTGATATTCAACTTTATGGAATGTATTAAATTGCTTTCTTATTGAATATAAAATAGATATGTACTCATATAACATGCTTAAATTTCTCTAATGTAAAATAGTGGCTTAACCTTGTAACAGGCATTAACTGTATACATGTACACAAGTAACACTCTGACTCATTGTGGCCCTGTGGGTCCCATGACTGGAACTGTTCACAGGAGCAGAAAGCCCAGTTCGCTCCCATGGAGCTGCTCACGGTTTCAAACTGCCCACCTTGTGGATCACAGCCCCAAAGGCAAATACTGCACCACAAATGAGAATTCAATCTAAGCCTAACTCAGAGAATATCCCTTCTGTATACATGTGTAGGCCTAGCTAATGCTATCTTCTCTGTAAACATTGGCTTGTGTTTGGCACCCCCCCTCTGCCCTGCCTCCCCCCTTTGTGAAATTACCCCGTGAAAGGCAAGACTTGCTAACAGAGCAGATTACCTCAGCAGGACTCCTGACCTCCTGCAGAGCTGCAGACCCTGAGATGCAGGCTGGAGGCAACAGGTGGAGCTTGTGAGGGGAGGGAGCCCTTGAAGACTGACAGGGGCACTGTTCCATGAAGCCTTGTGCACAATTGTAGATTTAGTAACTGCCTTTGTGTAGAGCCCTGAAAGTCTAAGTACCCAACTCCATGGGACCAGGGACTGCTCTCTGGAGCCCCTGCCGTGGGCAGAGGCAGTCTCTGACCAGAAAAATAAAAACTCTCTTTTATGTTGAACTCCGGTGATGGATCTCATGATTATTAACTATTGAGATCCCCCAAAGAGGGTTTTACACAGGGCACCTGACAGGAGTCACTCTTTACCAGTCTAGAATGTCCTGTCTTTCTCCCGCATGGCATAGTGGGTTAGTGTTGAGCTTCTACCTGAAGGCCTTCAGTTCAAAACCACCAGCTGCTTCTCAGGAGAAAGAGGTCAATGAAAGAAAGGCAGTGTCATGAGCCTGTCAATGTCTATCCTAAAAATAACATGTATCTTTTATATAGCCTTTACATTTAATAAATATTTTAATTTCCTCTAATTAAACATTGAAATAGCATACATATTGTTCTAGACAACAAAGCACCGACTACTGAAAGAAAACAACAAAAATTTATTTTTGTTGAGTTACATAATGAAGCAATTAATCAAAAGTACAGAGTAAGCCACAAGAATGGTTGTAATGAGAAGAATCAATGTCCACGTGAATGAATTCAGATTCTTCCCCCACAAATGTTCTAAGTCTCATTGACAGTTTCAGGAGCCATGGTCAGAATGTTTTGGATTGAGGTCATTGGTGAAAAAAAGTGTGGTTCTCAGTGCATTTTTCATCAGAGATTGATAACCAGTCATGATATACTTATTCTTTTGTGTTTTTTACAAATCTAAACAACAAACAAACAAAAACCCCTGTTTATCAATAGGTACTTTCTGTCATCGGTGACCTTTAAGAGTATACATTTTCACGGTGCTGTTGCTTTTGTCTAGAAATCACACTTTGACAATATGTGGGGCTGTCCTAACTCTTCACATACACTCAGGAGTGCCTTTGTATCTTAGTAACCTCAAGATAGAGGCACTGTTGATAAAGATCAATGTATATATAAGAGTAAAACACATAAAACAATAATTCTCAATCTATGATAAGGAATTCCCAGTGTAAATTTTAGCAACAGCTTAAAGGGAGTGAAAAATCAACATGGATTGTGTTTGTAGGAGCATTGGGGACAATTGAAATGAGAATATTGTGAAAATTTCTCCTGAACCTTTTGAAGCCCCCTTGTAGATATTATTGAAGCTAAGGTGGCACTAATTTGAAATAGATTTATAAATTTGAGGGGCACCCTCTAATCATGAAATTGATTATTAAGAAAAGAAAATAAATACAGAAAACGAAATGGGAAAGGAATCAAAATGGAACATTGCAGAAGCACAAACACAGCACAAAACAGTCATGAAGAACAAAAAAGATAGAAGAAGGAGTTGAAGCAAAATTATTTAGTAATAGCTCAGTTTTCCATGTCTTAACTCCCACCCAGTGATTGATATGGCCATGAATATAATGCATCACACGCTAATAGAGGGGACTGGTCAGTTTACCTGTCTCCGTCGGGTGTATAAGAGTGAGCCACCTGGAAAGAATCTATGACCATCAAGAAAGAGGAGCTACCAGAAGGCGGCATGGGGAATTCCCGTCTGAAGAGCCCTATCCGCTGAAGTATCAAGCAGCACAGGCAGGGCAGAGGGGCAACACTGTGACTATGACACAAAAGTGAGGTCAAGTGAAAAGGGAAGACATTTTGATGGCTATGATCAACTTTTCAATACTCACTGTCAGATAAAAGTATTTAAATCCCTCATCTATGGTCAGAGGAGAAATCACTAATGTTTAACAAAAACAACTATGTCCGACACAGATATGTTGAATTACAATTAGTTAGCATAGTATTACGTAAACTGTAGCTGATCTTTAAAATCTGTTATGTCCGTAAATCAGTATCTGAATATGCCACCCATTAGAAGTTGCTAACATTACTGTCTGGGGTTTCTTTTTCTCCGACCAAACAACTTCTTGGATGTAGGCGTACGTTGCCCTGTAATTTAACTCCTAATCATTCTACCCCCTCTATAATCATGCATACACACACGCAACGGTTTGAAATAGGTTTTTTGACTGGTTCAAGACAAATAGTACTTGTAAGTTAGTTTTTCTGATTGGAGCTGCATCACAAAATTAAGACAGGAAACCTTCTGTTGTAGCCTGGATCCTCAAGAAAAAGAGAGATAACCAAAAAATTACTGGTGATGATAAGCCTGGTTCTTTAAACCCTTTGAGCGTTTCTTAGTTCACTTACACAAAAAGATATCAGTGTCAGGATTCCCTTCTTCAATTGTATTTATTTTTCAGCCACACTTGAGCGCAGAAAAGAATAATCCCTTAATTCCCACAACTGAATTTAGAGCCAAAGAACAGATAGATAAGTAAGGAAATAGGCTGGGGCAGGCATGTGATAAAACTGTTGATATCATTAGAAATACCTGGTCCAAAGCTTCCCTGAAACTTTTTCTTCTTTATAAAACTAGTCATGTTAATTTTCAAGCCTTCTTTTGTTATTTCTGTTGCCACTGATTTCAAATTTCATACCTTGTGTTCAAATAAGATAATTTTTATATTTTCAATCCTCTTTTCAGGCATTAAGGTTTCTTGGTAGCTCTAACATATGGTATATTTAGAGAAAGTGTGATAGGCACTTGAAAATAGGGTATTCTGATATTTGGGGTGGAGTATTTTCTCTGTATATGAGGTCCTATTCAAAGTGGGGATTGAAATGCCCAAATGTTACTGTACAACTGTGAATCTCTCCTTGGATTTTGTCAGTTTGTCAGTTTTTGCCTCGTGTCGTTTAAGGATATTTTTTAAAAATGTTCTTCATTGTTCCATATTCTTTATTGAATAAGTTTTTCCATCAATACAAAATGTCTTTCTTGGCCTTAGAATAACTTTGGTTAATTTTTTTGTTCTGTACTTTCCTTATAGAAGCATCCAAACTCCCCTTTGGCTACTGTTGCCATAGAAGATCTTTCCAACTTATACATTTTAACTGATTTGCATTTTGGGCCCTTGGGGAGTCACTTGTTCACAGCACATATTTTCCAATCATCCAGTCTCTGATGTTCAACTGGAAATTTTACTCCAGTTATATTTTAAGTAATTATTGGTAAGAGAGGACTTATTTGGTCATTTCACTGGTGGTTTCATATAGCTCTGTGAGAAAATGGAGTAGTCATGCCTGACCCCTGCTTCAATAGGGAGAAGGGGACTCCAACTCACAGACAATACTCTTCACTATGGGGGTTCATTGGGAACTTAACAGGTTACCTCAAGTCAGTTTACTCCTTGGCCTCTGCCTTGTTCCTTGGGCCAGGGAGCCACTGTACTGTGTCATAGTCACAGTGGTGCCCCTCTGCCCTGCCTCTGGTTTCAGCCTCGTGCTGCTTGGCACTTCTGCGGATAGGGCTCTTCAGACAGGAATTCCCCATGCCCTCTTCTGGTAGCTCCTCTTTCTTAGTGCTCCTAGATTCTTCCCAGGTGGCTCACTCTTACACGCCCGGTGAGGACAGATAAGCTGACCAACCCCCTTTATTAGTGTTTAATACCCTGTTTTCATGGCCACATCCAGTCATTGAGTGGGACTTAAGACATGGAAGTATTAGTAAATAATTTCGCTTCATCTCATTCTTCTGTCTTTTTTGTTCTTCATTTCCTCTGCCTTGTGCTGTGTTTGTGCTTTGGAAGTGTCCCATTTTTTGGGGGGGGGGCTCACTGTCCTCTTGTGGTGGGAGTAGGAGGCCCAGTGTTGCTCCTGAAGAGCTGCTGCTGGATTTGAACCTCCAACCCAATCCTGCACACAACCACTACGCCACCAGGGCTCAGCCCTGAAGTGTCCCATTTTGATTCCTTTCTCATTATCTTTTCATTATTTATTTTTTTCCTAATAATCAACTTCAGTATTGGAGTGTACCCCTCAAAATTATAAATGTCTATTTTCAATTACTACCACCTTAGGTTCAATAATATCTATGAGGGGGCTTCAAAAAGTTCACAGGAAATTTTCACAATACTTTAAGCTCAATTGTCCCCAGTGTTCATCCAAATGCTACCCTGTGCTGATTTCTCACTTCCTGTAGACTGTTGTTACAATTTACACTGGGAGTTCCTTACCACAGATCAAGAATTATTGCTTTATGTGTTTTACTTTTAATCATTTAGAAACAAAACAGAAACAAGTGATAGAGACATTACAAATCAAAGATAACTATTGTACTAACTTGTTTTTTCATATTGTAGTTATATATACCAGTGTCCTGTATTCCTTTCTGTAGCATTGAATCGCTCATTCTTTAGTCATTTCAACTGAAAGTCTTCCTTTAAGTTATTGTATAGGGCAGACACCCTTGTAATAACTTATCTGAGAATTTGTTTATCTAGAAATATTTTAATTCTTCATTTTGGAAGATAGTATTACTGGATATTGATAGTCATTGTCTTTTTTTGTGTGTGTGGGCATCACTGCCTCTGGTGGTCTTGGGTGCTATCCAGTGCTGCTCCTGAGAGCTGCCGCTGGATTTGAACCGCCAAGGCCGCGGGCTGCAGTTTTTAGTCATTGTCTTTTAAGACACCATGAGCCTGATTTTCTTTAACTCTTTTCCCATGACTATTTCTTGAAGAATATTCAAGATGATTGATGGATATCTTTTCTACACATTTCAGTATATTTTTGCAGGAACAGCTTTTGCAATTTTCTAGTTTCCTTGCTTCATAAATTTACTTTATCAAAAATTAAATATCTTGAGTTTTGTAGTTTACCAATTTATGAAACGAACTCTCCCTTCCCTAGAGCTTACTTTTGTTGCTAGTTTGGGAAATGTTTACAAGTCTTAAGATTTTTCTGAGCATTCTTAAAATTTGCATTATTTGTCATGTATGGTCTCTAAAATTCCTGATTCTCTAGCATTTGGTCTGTTAGTGTTTCAATCCAAATTTGGGGGACCTCTAATTACCAGATGTATAAAACAACAAAAAAAAAGAGATAAACTTCTACTTTGGCTTTATAATTTAAGTCCTCTTGGGCACCTCTTTAATGCTGTTTCATGCTTTTCAAAACTCTCCTTTACCTTCAAGTCTTCTTTCACTGGACCTGCATATCAGCAAAAGGGGTCTGGAACATGTGCTGTGCTTTTAAAAGCCCCTAGCAGTTGTTGACACTTTCCAATGCCTAATTTCTCAAAGAAATCAAATTCCCTTTCCAGTTTTTCTTCCCATGTTTTTGATGTGCTCATTTGTGCAGCAGACAGCAATGGGTTGCTCCTTTTCCTTGATAAAGTGTGTTCCACAGATACTGTGTGCACAACCACCTCCCACCTTGCAAAGTTCTAATTTGGTAACAAAGACAAGTCACCTTGAGACAGTCCTTCAGTTAAGCTCCTCATTGATTAAATATGACAAACATAACTAGTTGAGAAAAAAATCTGCTCTGATACCTCTGGAACCAGAGTCCAGAATCTCACAGCTGGAACAAGGCATTCAACACTTTCTCAGCTGCTACTTACCCAAACACAGATTGGGGCAGGGGGGGGGGGGGGGGGGGGGGGGGGGGGGGGGGGGGGGGAGGAATGTGTGGAAAAGGTGAGTAAAAACAGCAAAACACTTTCCTGCTATGTTTCTAGTGCTTTTATCCCCTTGTGTTTCTTCATGAATATAAACCACAATGTAGGACTGTTTCCAGTTTTGATGGCGACAGTTCTTGTTCAGTTTTTCAGTGCTTCTGAGAAGAGATGATGTCATTTGTGAAGTCTATTTATTTAACTGCAGGATACATTGCATGTATAGATAATTCACATAAGTATATGCTCACATATACTTATAACACTCTTGGTTAAAGGTGTGTACATTCAATCCACCTATTATATAATCTTTTTGTTTGTTTTTTTCCACTCAATATAGTGTGAGGTTTATTCTTATATTTTCATAAATCTTTAGTTCACTTACTGTGGGGGTCATGTGCTTATGTCAATTTCATGATTGAGATGTAGGGATAGAGTCTACCTACCCTGTCAATCTGGAGATAGCCATTGAGTAGCTAATGAGGCCTCTGTGTGGGCAAAGGTTTCTCCTGAGACTTCTGGGAGATCTCGCGGTATTTACCTTGCAGAGATAAGAGGCCATCTCCTCAGTTGTTGGGAGTTAGTCTCTGAGACAACGAACTACAGACAAAACAAGATGGCAGTGTCCAAGGAGCTGAAGGAGCTGGAGGAGAAGCCACCTGGCCTTGCCCTAATGGAGCTGTACCTCTGGAACTGGGGAAGCCACGTGGAGATCCCTACCAGCGATGAGTTGCTTCCATCACTGGATGCTGTTAATGGACCCTGAGCCCTGGAAGCGAGGAGCCATGGGGGAGAACCCTTCCAGTGCCGGGATTCTGCACCCACTGGCCTGTGATTTTGTGAGTTGGAGGGAGACTTTGGAAACTGGTCTCGGGTATGTGGGCTAGTATTGGACTTGTGACTTTGGGCTGGACTGGGTTGGGATGCTGTCTCAAGGTTCCATTCCTCTTGTATACAAACCTTACTCTTATATCCATATGCGTGTCTATGAATTTGTTTCTCTAGTCTACCCGGACTAACACACTTACTCATATTGCTTTACTTATTTTACTGAATATAATCATTTTAGACAAAGAGTCTTCAAAAAGTACGTGGAAAAATTCAATTTTCTTTTAACCCCATTTTCCCAAGAACTTTTGAAGTTCATTCCTATGTACATTGTAATAGGATTGACATTTGATTTATTTTGTCATTAGACTGGTATAATCCAAGTCACTAAGTTTCTCTCTCTAAATAAAAAGTCAACATCATTGAGACTCATAGTCACCCTATAGACAGGGTGTCCTTGTGGGTTCCTGTAAGGCAAAGTTCTCTAGAGAAACAAATCTAGGATACTTATGAATATATATGTATATTTCAGTTATATACATTCAATATAGATATCCCATATCTATCTGTATATCCATCTCTATCTCTATATATATTTTAGCTCAGAGGGACTGAGCTCAGCTGGCTTTTATAGAACAGTTGATATACTGGAAGTACTTCAACCCACGTGGATTGCTGGGTCCAAGATCAAGGAAGTCGGCAATGGAGTCCTCCCTCAGGCAAGAGTATGCAGCAGGCAGCAAAAATCAGGGTGCATCAGAAACAGTCTGCGGTAGCGTGGGAACTTAGCAAAGAAGGCCCGGATGGTATATCAGATTTCAGCAAGGTGCGGTGTCAGGATCCTCCAGCCTTAAGCTGAAGGGATGTACTCACCAGCAGCTTGGTGAAGCAGTTCTCAAAAGAGGCTCAACCTCTAACAACGGGATCCATGATCCTAGGGTTGGTTTGCCCCACAGGTGGTAGAGCACACTGGTTGGGGCGGAAAACTAGGTAAAGCGACAGCACACTGGTCCAATCACCAGAGAGCAAGAAAGACAGGGGCGGGCCTAATAGAACCATTCCTCTTTTTGCCCTTCAATCAAGCTTTGACTTAATTAATCCCAAGTGTTCCTATTGGCTCTGTTGGCACAGTACCCAACTATCACAGTTTCTAAGGAGAAGCTGGTAGGTTTGAACAGCCGCCCTTGTGGCTAGCAGTTGACACCCTTGTGTAAGCTGCTACACTCCCTGGATGTCTGACTCAGTATAGACTGAGAGTACTCCCATTCTAAAATGCTTATTAAGGCGTTAGACCATCTGTATATATTCAAGAAGTGAGTTAAATTTATCGTAGAATTTAATTATGTCGCAAGAAGATAATATCTGTGCTTTTTTGATTCTTGTTTTGGCACATTTATTCAACTTGATTTAGTGTCTTACTAATTCATCTGCTTAATAATTTGTTTATATTTGTGCAATTTATGCCTCAATTAAAAATAAGTTGTTTCCAGCTGTTAAATTGTCACCTGTCTTGCCAAATGTAAAATATTTCAAGATGTGGAGAGTTTATAGTTTATATTCTACAGTGGACTTCAAATATTTTAGAGTTCCATATTATTTTGTTCCTTTACCATAATTTGTTCCTTTACCGTATTGAACCAGTGTAATATACAGAGAAATGGATTTTAGCTTTAAAAAAGTAAACTCAAGGGCTGAGCCCCGGTGGCGTAGTGGTTGTGCGCGGGACTGCGGCCCACTGGGATGGAGGTTCAATTCCAGCGGTGGGGCTGGGCCTCCTACTCCCGCCACCAGAGAGCAGTGATGCCAAAAAAAAAAAAAAAAAGAAGTAAACTGGAAGTAGGGTAGATTAATTTGATATGAATGTTTGCATCTTCATTTTAAGATTAAAAATCTTAAGGTATTATTTATTTAAAAATTTTATGAAAAGGTCATTCTCTGGGGGTGGGTCTTATAGCTCTTATAACAATCCATATGTCAATTGCATCAAGCATATTTGTACATACGTTGTCATCATTCTTTTCTAAACATTTAGTTTCTCTTTGAACCCTTAGTATCAACTACTCTTTTTCCCTTCCCTATCCCCACTTCCCAATTTTTAAAAAAGAGAACATCTATTACATCTTTAATAGGGCAAGGGGAAGACGAAGACATTATCCAGAAGGGGAAGACAATAGGTTTAGAATCATAATAGCATCCAAGTGTTTGCTATATAATAAATTCTAGAAAGGACAGAAGAGGCCAAGAAAAACTGTCAAGGATGCAAACTGTGTGACAAATCAAAACATCATGGTTACAGGTGGATTAACAGAGTGTGAATGGGACATGATTGGGATGTATGCATTGTGATAGATTGAGATCACAAGATTGCCTCTGGGTCCTCCCCAAGGCAAACAGGGAGGGCATGATTCATGTCTATGCAACCTACCATAAGGTGCTCCCAATCAAGGACAAACTCAGGCAAACCCCCCTGGAGGTGTATTTTGAGCTTTCCCTCTCATCCATAGCTATGGGTGCTGACAACGTAAGTGCAGTAGCTGACAACGTAGTGTACTGGCCTCCTCTGATGATGCGTTGTACAATTTATAAGTTTTAGACCAGATAGGCCAATGTGTCTTCTCTGTGGACTTGGCTGACGCATCACTTAGAAGGCTGCGTGTCTAAAGACAAGCTTTTAAAAGCCTTGGCACTATTCTTTAGGATAGTCGAACACTACCTGGTTTCTTTACTGCCCTTTGCTTAAGTACTGCTTCCACTCTCCATTGCAGTAGTGGTGGTCCTACTAATCTTACCCAAGTAAAACCATAGCAAAAGCAAAATAATAACAACAAAATGCAATAACGAAAAGAAAGATCAGAGAGGAGAAATGGTGACTAGATGTAAGAAATCATTGAGTATGTAGAAGATTCAAAATAAAGTATAAAATAGTAGACTTCAGGAGCGAGAAACCAATATAAAGTTCACAAACAGGCAAAAGTAAGCAATTAGTCTGGTGATGAGAATGGTGGGATGGCAATTATTGGGAGGAAAAAATTTTGACCCATAAAGACCCTGTAGAGCAGAGTATTGAGAGAAGAAACCCTCGTCCTTCACCCTCAGAGAGAAGCAGATAAGTCCATGTCACTGCATTGAAACAGAACACCTTGCTCCAAAAGGCACCCTCCCTGCCCCTCTGACAGGCCTCTCTTGGGCCAAAAGTAATCTGTTTTACCATCACTATGGAATGCAGGTCTGTAAATGCCCTTAGGGCAATTCTTCTTTAAAGGTACCCTTCTCTCCCTCTCAAGAGAAGCCTGAAGTCTTTCTTTCCCCTGGGGACAAGCATGATGAGGGTGGTGGATCCACTGGAGAGGAAATCCAGGAATAGGATCATAAACAAGGCGCCTGAAACTTTGCCTATATATACTTTTGTTTTCATCTTGCTGATATGCTTATTTAGTGATATATAAATATATATTTTTTGTTTTGTTTTGTTTTGTTTTGGGGGGGGGTCATCACTACCCTCTGGTGAGAGTAGGAGGCCCAGTCTTGCTCCTGGAGAGCTGCTGCTGGATTTGAACCACCAACCCAGTGGGCCGCAGTCCCGCTTACAACCATGACGCCACCGGGGCTCAGCCCAGTGATATATAAATATTAACTTGCTTTTTCTTCAGCTTTCTGCATTCCACCTGGGCACTCAAGTGTGCTAGATGGATCCTTTGAACATCCCCTGTGCAGTTGAGGATAGCCTGATGAAAAATAAAGACTTCACCTAACTCCAATTGGATATTGTGGTGGTCTTCTTTTACTCCAACCCACAACAAGAGTTATGGGTGGTTTTGTACAGCTGACCTTGAGATAGCAGTTCAACCTATAACCAACCCATTACGCCACTATGGCTCCTACCATTATTGGAGGAAGACATGGATAGTGTACATTTTTTTCCAGGTCTGCATATTGGTAGAACACATATGCTAACTTGGTAAAAATATAAGCTGAACACATAAATTATTTACTTATCTAAATGTGCTATGCAATTATAGCTCACTGTCTTCATAGCAATCCTGAAGAGGGTTTCTGAGACTGCACATCTTTCCTGAGCAGCCTCATTTTTCTCCCACAGAACAGCAGGTGTGTTTGAACTGCTGGCCTAGAGGTGAGCAGACCACCACCTAAGTCAACACACCAACAGAAAACCCTAAGAAGTTATAATTTAGTAACATCTGCTTTTTAATAGAATATTTGATATCCTCTTTCATGGAATCACAAGTACTGCTCCTTAATTGAACTGGACAACTCCACGCTGTCTTCGTGATTCTTGTTGGTGATTCTTTTTCTTTTCTTCACTATTGCATACTCATATTCACTACCTCTGACATAATTTTCACCACCATTTAGGAAATCGAGTCAAATTTTTATCCCATTTTGGATTGTTCAGAAATCCAGATAAAGATTATTAAATAGGGAATTGTAATTTATGTTGCATATAGTCATGTCTTTATTCTATACCTATCTTTATTTTATATTCATCACATATCATACATGATATAGATAACATATCACCCATATATAATATATCACATATATATGATCTATGATAAATTGTGTGTGTCCTATGATAAATTGGGTGTAGTTCCAGGTTCTTTTTAAAGTCATAAGAGAGAGAATGATTTTTCATGTCTGCCTCAACCTAATCCCCTTTCCCAAAAATGCCATGATAACACTCAATGAAATTGATATATGTTTTCCACATTTATAGTCAGTGATATGTAGATGAGGTCAATATTGAATTGTTCTTTATCCTTAGATGTATGTTTCTATGGCATAATTTCTCAAATACATCATTCTATTTATCCAAGATATTAAGAAGTATCAAAATATACTGTCATCCAATGAGTTGTAGAAATCCTAGGAAAAAGTCATTGTAAGCAGGAATGGCAGGAATACTCTTTATTGTACTTTGCAAATTCCTACCCCAGCAAGAGGAAAAAAAATTTTTTTTTAATTTGGGAAAGGCTGACGACAGGGAATGTGTTGCCTCCACGTTGTTTTATTTCCACTTCCTCCTCCTCTTGCACCCTCGTGACCACTAGATAAATTATTATTATTTTTATATCTTACATTTCCCACTCGCTCTCTTTCCCCATGGTTTCTGTTGTCTGTCCCCCTGGGGATATGTGTGTGTGTGTGTGTGTGTGTGCGTGTGTGGTGTGGTGTGGTTACGTAATCATTGCATTCAACTCCCCCCTTCATCTCTTTCACTCCCCCCCCTTCCCCTTTTCATCCTGGTATCACTATTCCCATTCCTGCTCCTGGATTCCATGTGTACATGCTATGGACAAATGAAAGGCAGGAGTGGGGTCACTACAATGGGGGGTGAGAAAGTCTCAAGGAACCAGAGGAATGTTGTGTGTTTCATCAGTGCTATACGGCACCTTGGTTGACTCATCCCTTCCTTGTGACCCTTCTGTAAGGGCATGTCCCATTGTCTACAGATGATTTTGGGTCTCTCCTCTGACCCCCTTCATTCTCAGCATTATGATTTTTTTGTTAGTCTGTTTGGGGTGTTCTGATGTCTGTTACCCTATCTCATCACATCTCATGATTGTACTGGCTGGTATGTTTCCTCCTTGTGGACTGTTGCTTCTCTGCTAGATGGGGGCTTAACTTCAAGCCTTTAAGAAGACCCCAGTTGCTATATTTTTTAATAGCTGGGTACCATCTGCTTTCTTCACCACATTTGATTATGCACCCATTTTTGTCTTCAGTGATCTGGCCGGCACACTCAAGTTTTTAAAATCAAAATTCTTATGTGAAAACTCAACTTTGATTTATGACCCATGTATAGATTATTTAAATATTATAGTCATGGCAGTCACGTTTCTGGATGTACATGTAACAGGGGGTGAGAACGTTCCTAAGTCTCATTATAGCATGTGGATTCTGGTACTAACGTCTTTTTAGGTTGAGTCTGAAGTGTGCAGAAGTTGTCCTTTCCATCCACATTCCCCAGGAAACCTTGACTCTTGGTCATTCCGGAGCGTGCTCTTAATTGCCCTGTTGGGTACATATGTCCCCAAGGTCCCGTTAGGAGCGTAATATTACTTCTTGCTTTAGTTACAAACTTCAGTATTTCCTGGCTCCAGAAATAAGCTCTCCCAACCCAAACTTGACCTTGGATTCAGAAATTCTTGCTCAGACCCCTTGATTCTGGAGAGCCCATAGGAAGAAACATTAAGACTACTCTCATTTTATTCAGCTGTGCATGTGAACCTTCCTGACACAGGCAGTAATTCACCCAAATTTTGGATTTGCCTTCTGGAAAGTGTCTTTATTTTTAAATGGAAAATTAACCTGACCCTTGCTCTTTATAGAATGAAATGGTATATGAGATAAGTTCTATTTGTATATCTGCCTATATTAAGAATGCATATTCACCACTGGGAAATTTAGGAAGAGGGAAATAAGAAGGGTAGTTTTCATAAGTTTTGGAAACTTTCTTTATGCTTTTGACCTTCTCCAATATTTCCAGTTATATTATTTACTGAAAGACTGAATGAAGGAATGGATTCTTTGTAAAATAGTCATAACTTTAGATACATATATGTTACAGAGGCAAATTGTCTTTGTTTGTGTTTGTGCTATATGTGTGTCCTGATTTCCTTTCCTTTCCAAATCATTCTATTTTCTCCACAGCTGTAAACTACTTGAGGGACTCTATAAGTATTGCAATAAAATTTAAAACATGGGTGGCCTAACTTTGATGCTAACCCATTCTATTTTGTCAAAGACACATGAGCTAGGGAGCTTGGTGCCACAGTAATTAAGTCCTCAGCTACAAACTGAAAGCTGGCCAGTTCAGCCCCAGAAACTGCTCTTCAGGAAACCAAATGTGTCAATATTTCCATAAAACCGTGAAAACCTTGTGTGGCAGTTTCCCTCTGTTCTATTGGACTGATATGCTTCCTCAACAATGGGTGTGCATTCGTTCAGGTTAAGCGTAAACGAATGAATGAAAGAGGGTTCAGATCAATCCAAGGAACATGATTAGTACAATAAGTTAAAAGGAAAAGTTGGAAAGCTACATCTATGTGTCTATCTATCTATCATCTATCTATATCTATGTCTCTACCATCTATGTTGTATCCTCTGTCTAAAACGTCAAGAAACTTCATAACATTTCTGACATGTATTCCACATTTCTACATCTTAAAGACTTTATCAGGATGAGGGAAGTATGTCTGGGAAATAGATAGATATTCATATTCCAATGAATACTATATGTATGTGTGTTATAAATGTAAATTTTTTATTAAATAGCAGAATATAAATAGGAAGAAAAACTTTTTAATGGTTAGAAGGGTAGCTTCTTTATTTTTTTGTTCTATGTTTCAAATACAGGCCTGCACCTGACATACTCTGGGCAAATAGAAATTCACTTTCCATGAGAGGATGCAAAAGGAAATGCAACGGGCCCCATTCCTGCAAAGACTGAGATTAAAGAGAGGAGTGCCTGGTAGAGTCGATCTCAATTCTCCCTGGAAGAGATGAATATTAACAGGTCAGTAGAATGTGGTTCACAGATCCCTTCATAGTGCAGATGGCTGGTTCTGATCATAACCTTTATGTTGGAACTTCAAATGTACTCAGTGGAGCAGCAAGAAAAAGACCTGGCAACCTATATCCATAAAGATCGTTGTAGCATGCCATGGAGTCAACTCCAGCTCCTATTATCCTTCAGTGTACAGGAGAATTGCTCCCACCGAGTCTTCTACACTCTATTTCTTATAAAAGCAGATGACCAGGTTGCCTCCTTTGGAGCAGTTGCTGGATCCAAATCACTGTTGTGTCTTTAATTAGCAACCAAGGGCTTAACCATTGTTTTACCTGTGTTCCTTTCATTAAAAAGCACAGCGAGGCAGCTCTATAGGTACGTTCTACATAGTTGAACTTGGGATGGTCCTGAATCAGAATGGACTGGGTAGCATTGTTTGTTGTTTGCTTTGTTAGTTTGTTTGGCTCTTAGCATTTGTCAAGGAAATAGGATTTGCAGAAAAAAGGAGACAGAGGACTGACATAACTTTGAATTCGAAATTAGGGATTTCTTTGTCTAGAACAAATTATACGTGTTGGAAGATCATTCTGGAAACATAAAGGGAAACAGAAATTTGTATTAAAAGAGAGCCTTGTATTAAACACTGAAGTTTCAATATTTTAAGAAATGAATATTGCATCTTGATCAACATCTTTTTTGTTTATTTCACCAGTCATGTATAGAAAGGCAATGAGCACTATAAAGTGAAAGGTAAGAGACCACCTCAAATTATTTGCACTCTAGAATGTTATCAATAAAAATGAAAATTTAGATTACTAGAGTATAAGTTGGATAGCATGCAGGAAATCAATGAAAATGTCATTGCCAGATTCATATGTCGTTCGGGTAGGTGTCAGCTAAGGGGCAAAAGTGGTAGACAATTTTAAAGTGAGGTTTTTGTGAGGGAGAATATTGTCTCCCAATATGGTATCTTAGTTCTATCAAAGTGGATGACTAAGGAGAAAGTTATGATAAAGATTCAAATAGCAGAATTCAATCACACCTAACATTTCTTATCTATCCAATTGTCTAAGGAATCACAGATTTAGAGATATGTAGTTCTGTTAACTTTTCTACAAAAGACCCTTTTTCAGTTTCATCTCCAAGATTGCCAATTGCTGAAGAAATAAAATCTTTTACATAAGTAAAATCTATTACATGCCCTCTGACTCTGCACAGCCACTCCATCATAATATTCTATGAATTCTCACTGCTAAGTATCTCAAGTCTAAGAATGTAAATATTCTTTCCCACTACCAAGCCCCTGCTTCTTAAAGCATTGTAAGAGCCCTCTAGCTCACTGCCCTGTGGGATATGATATTTCTGGAAAATTTCTTCTGCATTCTGAGACCAGAGTTTTGTTGTTGTTGTTAGTGTTGCTGCTTTACAGTTTTAGCATTCATTCATTCACCTGTCATGTAGCTCAGTAATTCAATCATATCAAGAAGAGTTGTACACTTATCACCACTTTCAATTCTACAGTATTTCCTTCTTCCCTGTCCTCATTGTTATTTGTGTTACCATTATTTTCTAATTGTGACAAAAACATATACAACAAACATTCTCCAATTCCATAACTTCTCATACATGTACAATTCAGTTATTGATTATACTCTTCTTGTTGTACAAATGCTATTAATATACTTCACTTTTCCAAATTATTCCATCACAGTTCACGTAAACTCAATGGCCCCTAAGCACCAACTATTTCTCCTTCGCCATGCTTATCAATGCTCAAGATTTTCTTTTCAGGTAGTTTTCTTGATATCCTATTCACACATCATACATTTCCATGATTAAATTGCTGCTGTTGTTTTTAATGCAATTACTTTCTCCCTTTTGAAGTTCATTGCTCTCTGACCTGTTTAAAACAACCTTTGGAAAAATAATAATAAATAATCACCTTAGGATAAACTCAAATCTTTAGCATAATTTGAAATCCCTTGTCTGTCCAATGCTTAGTGAAGACTAATCTCATGACATCAGACCTTCCTTCCTCTTTTCCTCAACGCCTTTTCATCATTAAGCCTTGGCATGCTAGTCCTTCTGTCTAAAATAACTTCTCTTTTCTTCAAATCACAATTGATTCTCTGTTCAACTCCCTGCCATCTCTTATTTCTCTACTTAGAAAGACATGAAGTCTGCTCACCACCAGCAGAAATGAATGGCATTTTTTGTAAACAGTTTCCAAGGCGTGCTTTCCTTTATTTCTACCCCATCTCTTTGAGGAGAAGGTCAGCAGTGAACTAGGGCAGGGAAGTGCGACAAACATGTGACTCCGACTTAGGACAATTTTGCAAAACTATCAGATGGGCCTGTAATTCTGCTACTGTATGATATGCAGTTATGTATAAAGGGAAATATATGCTCTATCTCAAACAAATTTTAATAAAAGCTATCAAATAGTAAAAGTGGAGTGGTTAATTTCAGACAAGAATTAAGCAGCCAAATCTTCATTTTTATAGCATAAGAGGAACTGTTAAGAAAAGCTGTTTAACATGAAGAATGTACTTATGAAGTAATCAAAACCACATATAGCTATGCATCTGACATTCCGTCTTCTCATATTATTAGTAAATGCATGGATCAACTAGAAAATTGCAATGACTCGGTGCTTCTATTGTTACTGTTGTTCCTCGTTGTCTGGTTTTACTTTGCACCACTGATACCTGCTGTCATCAAGTTCATTCTAAAGTAGCGTGACACTGGGACAGAGTAGCTTGTCCTATAGGGTCTCAGTGCTGTGTGGACTCTTTAGAGAACAGGTTGCTCTCTGGGAGTTGCTGGTGAGTTCTAACTCTGTGACCTTTTGGCTAACTACTGTGATAAGAGAACACCTTTTGGCAACTGACAGAATATGTATAAAGGAGGCATTCATTCCTTTCACAACATCTTCCTTATTTTATCTCACTTCCAATTTTGCAAGATAGTCTTGAGAGAAAAAATAAATAATTGCAGAAAACTGAAATAATTTTCTTTATAGAAACATAACCTCAAACCTTAGTTCCAAGGTCTACTGATCTCAAGTGCACTTCTGAATCTGTTCTCCTCCCACTCCCAAGCACCAACTGTTAGGGGCACACAGGTTTGTTTTAGAGGCTGTGAGCCGGCCTCTGTCCTTTCATACTTGACTCTCTCCTTTTCATGGGTAGGAAGACGAAGATGAGCAATGAGAGTCTGGGAGGTGCTTTCATCCTGGTGGGTTTCTCTGACCAGCCACAGCTTGAGAAGCTCCTCTTCGTAGTCGTCCTGATCTCCTACCTCCTAACCTTGGTGGGCAACACAGCCATCATCCTGGTCTCCAGTCTGGACCCCATGCTTCAAACACCCATGTATTACTTCCTCACCAATCTCTCCTTCGTCGATCTGTGCTTCACCACCAGCATTGTGCCCCAACTGCTGTGGAATCTCCATGGTCCTGACAAGACCATCAGCCCCGTAGGCTGTGCTATTCAACTCTACGTGTCCCTGGCACTGGGATCCACCGAGTGTGTTCTCCTAGCTGTCATGGCCTATGACCGCTATGCTGCTGTTTGCCGCCCACTTCATTATGCCACGGTGATGCACCCACGGCTCTGCCAGGCACTTGCAGGAGTGGCATGGCTGAGTGGGTTGGGCAACACTCTGATCCAGGGTACCATCACCCTTCGGCTACCCCTCTGTGGAAATCGGAGGGTTTATCACTTCATCTGTGAAGTGCCAGCCATGATCAAGTTGGCCTGTGTAGACATTCATGCCAATGAGGTTCAGCTCTTCATGGCCTCCTTGGTGCTTCTTCTCCTGCCCCTGGCACTCATCCTGGTCTCCTATGGGTATATCGCACAAGCGGTCATGCGTATCAGATCTGTCCAAGCCTGGCGGAAAGCCCTGGGAACATGTGGGTCCCACTTGTTGGTCGTCTCTCTCTTCTACGGGACCATCACAGCAGTCTACATCCACCCCAACAGCTCCTATGCCCACAGCCAGGGGAGGTTCATAACGCTTTTGTACACGGTGGTGACTCCCACGCTCAACCCCCTCATCTACACTCTGAGAAACAAAGATGTGAAGGGAGCGCTGAGGAGGCTGGTGTGCAAAGACCCGAGTTTGGGAGACAGATGAGGAGGAGGTGCAGATGCGGGTTAGCCAAGGCGAGAATGTTGACAGACACTGAAAGGCTGAAATGTATCCTGCGAAATAAAGTTTTCAAGGTCTTCTGAAGGATTCGTGAGCCTCAAAAATCATTTTCTTTGATGCTCTAACTTGGAATAAACTACTAAGGGCATCTTGTCCAGACTGGCATCTTGACAAATGCCAATCAATTTGTGCACACGATAAAGCACAAACAAAATTTACTCGCCCCAGAATATTAGCAGGTAATTCTTTTGGTCTCTGATATTTCTCTGATATAAATCCTTACTGTGCCTTGTGAGAGGAAATCAGCCTTTTAATATATCTCCATTAAGCAGGGCTACAAACTTGTTGCCATCAAGTCTGTTTCAATTCATGGAGATGGGTTACGCAACAGAATAGACCTGCTTCATAGGATTTTCTTGGCTGGTTTGTTATCTTTCCAGAAGAAAGACCATCACACTTTTCTTCTAGGTTGACATTGGGTGGGGATTCAAACTGCCAACCTTTGGGTTAATAGTCAACCCAAACTGTTGATATTCTTCTTAGAGAAGTAAGCACAGTTGACTAATCATTACCTAGGTGGATTTGAAGTGATTCACAAAGGCACTGAGATAGCATACATTTGCATTCAACACTTGAACCAATAAAAACAGGGAGCCTGAAAGTTCACCTCATCTGTGTTGAATTCTTGGATTCTCCATCCGCTAACCCAGAGCAGATAACCCTATGTTGGAGCTTTTTGTATACTTACGTTCTATATTAGATGCTTTGCTGGGTAAATTTTGGATTGTACATAGCTGATTATGTACAGTAAATGATGGTAGCCATCATGGGTTTTGAATTTTGATTTTTGCTGTTTGATCATTAAGTACTTTTGTCACTTAGTGATGACAAAAATTCAAACCCTCCCAGGGAAAAACTGACACAGGACTTGAAACTGATTTATTTGATGCATGTGTTTGTGTACGTTTCTTTTTAAGAAATCATTTTATTGGGGCTTGTACAACTCTTATCACAATCCATCCATCCATCCATTGTGTCAAGCACATTTATAAATTTGTTGCCATCATCGTTTTCAAAACATTTTCTTTCCCCCACTCCCTCCTACATGAACCCTTGATAATTTATAAATAATTATTAATTTTTCATGTTTTACACTGTTCAGTGTATCCCTTCACCCACTTATCACCTCTTTTTGGTAGCAGGGCAGGCCTTGAGGAGGCCGAAGCAGGATTTGGGGAGCAGGAGGAATAAGGAAAATCTAGATACACAGGTGCTCTGGCAGGGAAACGCACTGATGATGCCACCATGGCCACGGCCAGCCTGTCAGAACCCAGCTGCTCTGCTTTGTCGTCTGGCCTGGCTGAGGGGCAACCATCTCCCACCACTTGGGCTGAGGGGCATTGGGGACTCTGGAGCAGCGCCCCCCCCCGCCCCAAACAGGGTGGCACCTCAGCAGCACTCTCAGCCACGTGACCGGATCAGGGAGTGTCGGTACTTCCTGTAAGCGTGGCTGAGCTCTTAGTGTGAGCTGGATCTTTTCAGTTCAGGCTTGCTTTCCGGTGCCCCACAGTGATGAACCCCAGGAAGACCTCAGAGAGTCAGAGACAGGGTCATATGAGATATCTGCACACTTCACCCCTCCACCTCCACGCCACTTGTCTAGTCAAATCACAAGGCGGTAGCAGGGCAGCTCAAAGGGCAGGAAGCCTGTGGAGCTGGTGGTGGGCACAAGGGTGGCAGAGTTAAGCATGCTCTGGAGTCCATCCAGCTGCCTTCTACAGAGGAGCTTTTGGAAGGTCTGTGGGATGTTGTTGACTTTTTGAGGACTTGTTTGTGATTGGACAGGGGTTTAGGGACCAAAAGGGAGGATGAACTTGGAGGTGGCACCACTTTCTGTGACACTGCAATTGACTTCTGGCCACTACCTGTGCCACTTGAAATTCTGCAGCCTGCCTCAGTATTCAGTGTCCACAAATTGGAGTTAGTGTCTGGCTGCCGAGATTGCCTGGCACTGGACTTCACTCTGCTCCAGAAGCTGCTGGGATTGAAACCTGTGTTGTTTGAGCTGCTCCAGGGCAAAGTGGAGCTGGTAGCTGCCTGCGGAGAGGGTTCCATGTAGACCTTTGTGATCAGTTCCCCTCTTCTCCTCCCACCCTCCCCTTAGCCTCCTGGTACCACTACTCTCATTATTGGTCCTGAGAGGCTTATCAGTGCTGGATTCCCAATGTTTTCAGCTCTGATCTGTACCAGTGTACATCCTCTGGTCTAGCTGATTTGTAAGGTAGAATTGGGATCACTATAATAAGACAGAAAGCATTAAAGACCTAGAGGAAATTTGCTATTTCATTGGTGAACTGAACCCTGACTGGATCATCTCCTCTCCGTGATCCTTCTGTAATGGGATGTCCAGTTTCCTACAGAAGGGCTTTGGGTTTCCACTCCCCACTCTCCCTCATTCACAATGTCACAATGATATGATTTTTTATTCTTTGATACCTGACACCTGATCCTATTGATACCTCATGATCACACAAACTGCTGTGCTTCTTCCATGTGGGTTTTGTTGCTTCTGAGCTAGATGGCCACTTGTTTATCTTCCAGCCTTTAAGACCTCAAACACAATCTCTTTTGATAGTTGGGCACCATCAGTTTTCTTCACCCCAATTGCTTAGGTACCCACTTTATCTTCAGTGATCATGTAGGGAAGGTGAGCACCACGGAATGCCAGTTTAATAGAGCAGAGTGTTCTTGCATTGAGGGAGTATTCGAGTAGAGGCCCAACATCCCTCTGCTATCTTAGTACTAAACCTATAAATGTATGCACAGAGATATATTTCCCAACCATCGTATATAAATATATTTTCAATAGTACATATCTGTATTTAGACCTCTATATAAGTGTCCCTTTTCTCCTACTTTCTTCCTCTATTTCCTTTACTCTTGTTCCACTATCATGTTCAGCTTCATTATGATTTATGTAGTTCCTTTAGCTTATATTGCCCTTGATCAAGTCCTACCAGGCCTTCTACATCCTCCTCACCATCAATTTTGGATCACTTGTTGTTCCCTTGTCCCTGGGGTTGTTAACACCAACTTCCTTCCCCCCACCTCCCTCTCTCCCATGTCTCCTCGGAACCCTCGGACCTGTTGTTTTCTCCTCCAGATTGTTTATGCCACCTATCTTGTCTAGATATATATGCAGAGATAATAATAAAAATGAAGACAGAGCAAAACAAAGCACAAAAGAAAACAAAAAAAAAGAACCCCACCCCATCCCAGAAAAGATGTAACTACTGACACAACGTATGTATATATGTATGTATACATTATGATGAGTGCTGTATGAGTCCCCAATAAAATGAATTAAAAAAAAAACCCTGTGATTAAGCCATGAATATATGGCAGGTTGTTGCCATATCAATAAAACAATTAATACAATAAAAAAAAGAAAATCATAATAGATAAAAAAATGTTTACATTTGTGGTTTATATATATTTTGTTGTTGTTTATATTTAATAAACTTTCTTATAGTCAAAAAACAAAACAAAACAAAACAACAAAAGCAATGACAAAAATATAAAAGCTTGTAAATAGTTCAAGGCTGTTTATTGACCTTTAGGAGTGTTTTCCGGTTGAGTCTGATGAGGTGCCATGCCCTGGCCTCACACTCTATTTTTAATATTCCCTGGGGAGTTCGTTGCTCTGTTCCCCTTGCTGTTCTGTTGCACACCCTTAGTGCTTTCCCTCAGTGTGGTGGGGTCAGAACGGGCACAATTCCCACACTGTGCCTCCAGTGTTGTCCCCTTCCAGTAACTCTATGGGTTGTGTCTCCTAGTAGGGGCAGTCCTATGGGCCTCTCTGTGTTTTGGCTGCTCTGAGCAGCAATATCATCCTCAGGCTTGGAAGGCCAGGATGTGTTCCTCTCTCTTCCTCCCCCTTTATTTGCTCCTGTGTGCTCTGATCAAACACGCCCCGTTTCCTGAGTTGAAGTTTCAGTGTTGTGCTCTGAAATGAATTCTTCTGTGGACAGGCGGCTGTCCACATGGTTGGGATTGGGGCTGGCCCCTCAGACCTCTCTGTTGGTTCCCTGCTTCAAGTCAGTACATTTCTCAGCATACAATGTGCAGGACTGAGGGGTGTACAATCTTTTGCCTTTCTGAATTTGACAGAACTTCTCTGGGTGTTTTATATTTGCATCAAGGTGAGTGTTTCCAATATGAAAGATCAAAACTCTCTTCCTACTTTCAGTACTAACTTAAATAAAATTTATACACCAAAGGTGATCTTTATATGCCATACTCACAAGTATTTTGAGCTTTGATAAACCTTTCTTCATATGGGGAGCTTTTTTAAAAATTTTTTTTAGGCATCGCTGCCCTGGTGGTGGGACATTTGGGGAGCTTTAAACAAAAATAATCCCGCTTCCCAGGTTTAACCTTGATAAAGTAATGTTAGCAAAGTTCCTTGATAATTGTTAGTCATAACCAGTACCACATTCTTTGAGGGCATAAGGTACAGTCTTAAGCTATATTTTAATGGTCATTCTTTACTCTCATTCTTGCTTTTACTGCATAACAGTTTCATATGTAATTCAAAAACAATTCAAAGAGAAAGATAGGAAGGTTTTAGCAGTCTTTCTATTGTGGTAACAGCTAAAACCTAGAAAATATATCAGGTGACAGATAAGAGTTAAGTCTGTTCCAAACTGTCTTATTGTCCAATCTCCTTTTACAGGCACCCCATGACTACCTGAAATCTTATTTTTCCCCCATCAGCAATTATGGATGTAAATTATGAACATAACCATAAGATCCAAACAGCTGAACTTTGTTACACTAATATCAAGCTCCCAAAGTAGCACAAATAATAGATGAGGAAAACAACAAAAGACCTAATAATTTTTTAGAAAACAGCTTTATAGTAATCGTCCATGCAATGAAAAGGACAAGGAAATGTCTACCACATTTATTTATATTTCTGCTCTATATATTTCTACATGATTTCATCTTTCTGGGCAAATTTCCATTTTTTCTTGTTTTTAAATATTTATAAGCACTCACAGACCCTTCATTATATGCTTTTTCAGTTGTGGTTTTAAAATGTTCTATTGTGATATTAAAGTTTTCTTACTCACCTCATGTGTCCTAGAGATGTCAGCTCTCAGTAGCATGCATTGGTCTTTGAGCACTCAGCCATTCAGCAGTAACTTTTCCCATCCTCCAACCTTCCATGACCCACATCTTCGAGTTAGCCATTTTCATTTTCCTTCTACAGTGCATCAAAAGTACTCATAATGCCA
>PVJH01030434.1:6234-24888 GCA_004026705.1 Nesogale talazaci
GGGGGGGGGGGGGGGGGAGTAGGGAGTTGATGACTGAATAATCCCACCCAAAGGGATTGAAGAACAGAATCGTATGTGAATGGATATATGGGATTGTATATGATGTGGCCAAACCAAACAAACAGCTATATTGTAGGCAGGAAATAATAACAACAACAAGGGTTCCTGGGGTGGGGTGGGAAGATAAAGGGGAGCTGATATCAAGGAGTTCAAGATGGAAGAGAATGTTTTGAAACTTACTGGGGTAGCAATTTTACTATACTGTCTGATGTGACTGAAATAGGGAATGTTCTGTATCTATAAGAGCTCCTGGTAAAATGATGGGGGAAAAATGATTAATATGGCACACAGTATCAGCTGGGGAAGTGGTGGCTACCTTCTCCTATGGTGAGACCGACCTAGTATTTTCTAGAAATAAAACTGGAGTTGAGGAAAATAAGCAGATGTGAACTCACCAGCTTCTGCTCGTCCTCCGGGGGCCGTCCGTATCATCAGAAGAAAACCTAAGGAGAGACAAAAAGGCTGAGCCGGGTAGCCAGACCGCGGGGTCAAGAGCTGTCACTGTGGGAGGAGCACTTTGCTCACCTGAATCAGGAGGCTGGGTCCTCTCTCCACCTCTGCAGATCAACAACTCTCACCTTGTGCGAGCTTCTTCCCGAGTCCACAGCTTCCCGGGTCCCTCAAGCAAAGGTATTCCAGGCCTTCTCTGAGCGTAAGGACCAGGACCCGTAATGCAGTCTATGTAGTGGCTGTCTGGAAATTCTGCCGCAGGGCCCGCGGGAAGCTACTCCATCTCTGGGTGGATGGCTGCTGCCTGTGGAGGTGATGGTGTCTCGCCTCACTCTGGAAAGCCTCCTGTGGTCAGACACCCAGGACCTATGGGATGGGGAAGCATTGAGATGCCGCTGGAACCTTCCTTGTGGACTCACACCCCATTCTTCGCAGGGATCCGGTCCTCTCCCATCCTATCCTCTCGGGTTCCTTGGATTTCCTTCCTACCCACATTCATTTCTGGCCTAGAACCCCTCAAGTCTGTCCCCGTTAAACCTAACTGCACCCTCCTCCTCACCCTAACAGCTCACACTGAAGTGGTGAGGAGACAGAGCAGATGGACAGTGAGCGGGTCAGACACAGCGCCATCCCTGTGAACTTCCACAAGCAGTGTCTGGTAGGGGCTGCCACCTGAAGAGAATCTCTTCTGTCACCCTGGACCAGCAAAGCCTACAGTGGTGATTGAGGAGCAAAAGGCAGGCCAGCTTTATCAAGGGTGAGTGACAACACACCCTCAGCCATGCCCCTACTCCATGTGACGCTAGAGGCAGGGCATGTGCTGTACTGAGGGCTTGATGGACAGCACCCTCTGCTTGCAGAGACCAGCAGAACCAGTCAGTTCCCTGCCGGCACACCACGGACAAGGAGAACTGCTTCCAGGACCAGGTGGGATGCCGCTGTCTGTCCTCTGAACACACAAGAACTTGCTCTTGATCAAGAGATGATGCCTCTCACAGGGCTTCGAGGCCAGCAAAGGGCAGTGACCCAGATCAAGTGCCTGGCCAGGCACACTGTCCTCCTGTGGGTGTTCTGTCCCACTCTGGCCCTGCCAACCCCCTTCTCTCCACTGCTTTCCCTTCCCCCTTTGGGCTCCCCTTTCTTCCCCCTAGGTTTTCCTTTTACATTCTTTCTTTTTCACTGTCTCAGGTCAAGATGGGGGGGCGGGAGGGGGATGCATCTGTGTTTCAGAGAAGGCATTTCCCATTCTCTTGGCGGGCAAAGCAACCTCCCACCAGGAAAAAGTGCTTAATGATACTTAGGTAGGCCCCAAGGGGTGAATAATCCAGTATTGGGTGAACGATACTGGATACTTTGGACCTCGTTTCTACCCAGTCTGTGGTGACCCAGGCCGTGCGCTAGTAACTGTGATCACCTCAGGCTCTGCCCTTTCAAGGACACAACCCCTCACGGGTCAGAGCAGGACTCGGTGTAGAAACCAGTGAGGGAAATAGGCTCCCCTCACACTGGCCTGCAGCCCATGGACTTGGCCCCCGGTGCGAGGAGAAGCGATGGCTGTGACTCCAGGAACATAGGCATTCCCGGTTTTAATACCCTCCCTGCTTTACCAGGACAGCTACTAATCTGCCAGGCATGTTTCCCTGGGAAAGTCTGCCCTACCCAGGCGACAGAACAGCTAGAGGAACCGAGCAAGGAAGTCCCCAGGGAACACCAAAAATAGACTGGGCGTGGCAATCCATCACACTGGACTGGAAAACATTCCTAAAGGTCAACAAACAGACCTTCAACTATTTATAGGCTTTTCTTTTTTTGTCCGTGCTTTGTTTTGTTTTGTTGCTTTATTTTGCTCTGTCTTGTTTTTGTGCTTATCATTGTCTCTGCATGTCTGTCTAGATAAGACAGGCAGGATAAACAACCCAGACGAAAAAGCAACAGGGCATTCTGGGAGGGCAAAGGTTCCAGGGGGGCCTCGGAGGGAGAAGGCGGAAAGGAAGTGGGTGTTAACCAACCCAGGGGCAGGGGAACAACAGGGCTTGATCAAGGGCAAGGTAACAGAATAATTACTGAAATCCTAATGAAGGCTGAACATGACACTGGGACAAGAGAAAGAACTAGGAGGCAAAGAGCATTAATAGAGGTCTAACTACAGGAATGTACATATGTAAATAAATTTATATATGACAGGGAAATAGATCTATGTTTAAGTTTAGTATTAAGGTAGCAGATGGGCATTGGGCCTCTACTCAAGTACACCCTTAACTCAAGAACATTTTGTTCTCATAACCTGGCATTCCATGCTGCTCACCCTCCCGTCAAAATTGCTGAAGACAAGTAAGGCAAATGTGTTGAAGAAAGTTGATGGTGCCCAGGTATCAAAAAATACAGCGTCTGGGGCTTTAAAGGCTTGAAGATAAACAAGCAGCCATCTAGCAGAGAAGCAACAAAGTACAAATGGAAGAATCACACCAGCCTGTGTGCTCATGAGGTGTCAATGGGATTGGGTAGAACAAAAAAATCCTATCACCGTGAATGAGGGGGAGTGCAGAGTAAAGACCCAAAGCCCATCTGTAGGCAATTGGACACTCCCTTACAAAAGGACCAAGAGGAGGAGATGAGTTAGGCAGGGTGCAGTTCCTTAATGCTTCCTCTCTCACACTGACACGACCCCAATTCTACCTTACAAATCTGGCTAGACCAGAGCATGTACCCAGGTACAGTTAAGCGCTGGAAACACAGGGAATCCAGGACAGATAAATCCCTCAGGACCAATGTTGAGAGTGGTGATACCAGGGGAGAAAGGGGAAGGTGAAGGAGAAAGGGGTAACTGTTCACAATGATCTACATATATGCTCTTCCCAGGAGGACGGACAACAGAAAAGTGGGTGAAGGGAAACATCGGTCGATGTTTAAGGCATGAAAAAAATAACTTATAAATTATTAAGGGTTCACGAGAGAGGGAGGAGGAAAAATGAGATGCCGATACCAAGGGCTCAAGTACAAAGAAAATGTTTTGAAAATGATGGCGGCAACAAATGTACAAATGGGGATACATGCATAGATTCTGATAAGTGTAGTACAATAAAAGGATTAAAAAATAATCTTTAAAAAGGGGCAAGTTTGCCTTATCACCCCCATGCAACGCTCCATCACTTAAGCATTTTCTATACAAATTAACAATTCATGGATTGAGGTTCACGCTATACAGGTATACCTTACTTTCCTCAATAGTGTGTTAAATCTATCCCATTGGATAAATTAACGATACAAGCCCAGGGGATGATTATTTTGTCATAAAATGACAGAAACAAGGCCTCTAAAGTGAACCAGGGCTGTTTATAAACCATACCTATGTGAACGGGGTGGGGGCTTGCACTCAGTCTGGCCCCAATGTAAGAACAACCCACTCTCAAGGCACGACCCTGGCTGATGCTCAGCTCCTGAAGAGATGACTAAAAGGATGGGTGCCATAGCCGAGTGTTGTGAAGACACCAGCTGGCATCCGGCTAACAAAACACACAGCACCTGGGGTCGCAAAAGTCTTGTCTTCCGACAAGCAGCCTTCGAAGTGAGGTGTCAGCTAAGTCTACATGGAAGAAACACATCTGCCTGTGTGACGTGAGGATGCACATAATGAAATCCAAACCTGAAGGAGGGAATGGTACCAGAGCTTAAATTGTGACACTCAACTTGCAGAGGTGATGGTTGACAGTGGGGATGCAGGGGCAGGGTCCCTGTAAGTCCTGGTGAGTGCTCCCCAACCAAAGTAGAGGAAGGTAAGTGCCCTTGCTAGCTCTCAAACGAGGTACTATAAACTGGATTATGGCACAACTGAGGACGTTAACGTTTAACACCTGACCATTTTGATTTCCCTTCTGACCCACTTTAAATTTGTTCTAGTTTGTAATATTTTCTGCTTTCTTTGAGATTTTGTCTTCTTCCTGTTTATTTCCTTTTTGCTTTTGTTCTTTTTCTCGGCACCTCCTTCTGTTTATTTGTATATAGTTTTTTTGTTGTTGTTTTGTATGTTTTCTAATACATGAAAATCAAGGAATGGTCAATCTGTAAGGGCAATAATGCTTACTGAGGGTACAAGAGGGGCAACTGGAGGGAAATGGGAATAATGAATGAAGAAAAATATGATTTAGAACTGATTACATTAACAATTACACAACTTTTAAAAACAAGACTGAACTATGAAAGTGAATGATTGGGAGATTCTGTCTCAATAAAATTATTTCGTTTTAAAAGCGTTCTTCCCACAAGTTGAAATCCTCCTTGTGAACTTCAGCCATGGGCTGCAGCACTGCCAGAGGTGAATGATCCCTGTGGGTCTGATAGTTCTCCATGTGTACGCACACATGGGGGTCATGACAAGCAACGATGAACCAAGATAGGCGATGAGCGAGGAAACGTGGAGTCAGAAGGTGGCTGGCTCCGTGGAACTGACATTGGAGCCTAAAGTCTAAAAGCACGGGGGCGTGAGGGACGGTGGTCCACACTTGGAACCCTGCCTCTGTGCAGCGCCTTCACATACATTTAGGCTGCATTTAAAAGTACATCCCAGTGCTTTGGGTCATTAAAACACAATCTGGCCAATCTGGAGGAAGTACCAGAGTTCATTTGCATAAGAAGGGCTACGGTTGAGGGCATGTCCAGCAAGGCAGTGGTCTAAGAGGTGCTTTCCCCACTGAGGAGCAGCTTTCTCACACACAGCATTGCGGAGTTCGTTACAAAAGTCTGGCAATCTACTCCTTAAATTAAATGACTAGCCAGAGAAAAATCCTTTGGAGCATTGTTCTTCTGTGCCAGGCACTGGGTCTGGCTTGACCTAGACTAGAGGCCACAGGTGCTGGGGGTTGGGGTGGGGCTAGGGAACTACTTGGGGCTGGTAGCTGACTGTGGGAGAGAGTCCACTGAGCCAGTCTCTCACTACATTCTGGCCCCACCCCTGGGGTACCTGTCCATCCTGGGAGGGATCTTTTGAAGCACAGCAGAGACCTGCTCCAACACTTCTAAAATCTCCACTACCACCCCCAAAAAACCATGGCCATAAGCGGACTTTCTAAATAGGTAGGAAGATTAGGGACAAAGGGGGTTGTTTCCCTCAAATGCCTTCCCTAGCTAGCTGGCCATGTCACAAGAACAGGGCTGAAGGACATCAGGCCCCCGTGGAAATTTATGGGGGAAGGTCCAAGGTGGGCTAGTATACATCAAGGTCACCTACTCATGCATGAGGGTGAAGGCCTTGTTTTAAACAGTCCAGAGTCCAGTTGTCACTTCAAAAAAAAATCCAACTCCTTTCAAAAGGAGTTGCTGGAAAGGCGCCTTGGCAGTGTAGTGGTGACTAGTCAGGCTGCACACGTCAAGGCCAGTAGTTCAGAACAGCCAGCTGTTCTGAGGCAGGAAAACAGAGCTTCCCATTCCTCTAAGGATTTCCACATGCAGACACTTACAGGGGCATTTCCACCCTGTCCTAGAGGGTGCTGGGGGCTAGCAGCGAGTGGCATGTGACACCAGCACCTATCAGGACAGAATGGAGCTGCAATTCCAACTGCCAGCAACTCACCCCCACCCCGGGAAAGAGGAAGACCACCTTACAGGGTTGCTTGGGCTGGAATCTTAATGGAAGCCACAGCCTCAGCTTTGGTGAGTTCCAGATCACCCAGAGATGCGCCACAGCTCCCCTGGGGTCTTGTGGTCTAAGAGACCACACCTGTAACTCACAGTCACAAAGGAACAATCTCTAAAGGGTTCTAACAGGTAATTGTCATCACAATACACCCAGTTACCATCTCTCCGGGGCACTGGCCTCCAGCTTCAGGTAGGAAGCTGGGGGCCCAAGCACGTAGGATTTGCATAGATGGCGGCTGACCTCTTCCTCATTGAAACTGTTACAAGGAACTAGACAGGTTTTTCAAACGGCTGACCTTTTTACTTTCCTCTGCGAGTGTCCGAGACTGGAAGTGTTTATGTGGAGAGAAAGCCTATCATGCCCTTGGGAAGTGGCTGATGGCTTTCACTTGCTGGTCCTGTGGAGGCCAGGGATTGAGTGGATATACCAGTTTAGTTTTTTGGCTGCAAAACGGAGTTGTCCAGCCCTAACCCGTCTAGATAACAACAGTGAGGCTTCCTAATGTTACCCTATGGAGTACCCTGAATAGAACACGTTTGAATTTTCTGACCTTGTTCTTTTTTTTTTTTTTGGTGCTTTTGTTTCAAATCAATCGCGAGGAAAATTGGATCCATGGATCCAAGTCACAACAAGGGTTCAGTCGGCCCTCCTAGTCGTTCTCAAAATCTCTCCCGCCTCTAAAATCCAGGAACTACATGCAGACCTGGCTCTAAGGGACGTTATGCAAGCAGACTGACCTCCTACACCGCTCTATGCAGGCACAAAACGAGGCACACACGAACCTGTGCCAACTCAACCACGGTTTGCGATGTCTCTGGAGCGCGTCTCGAATGCACACGCACCTCTCACTGACCGGCCCAGTGCCGGCGCCCCACCAGGACCACAGAATGCAGCACCCGTTCAGCGCTCCACACCATAAAACTGCCGGGCCTGGGACCCTGGCCGCGCCCCCGCCCCCACCCCCAGGGGATGAGTCTACCTGGTGCGCCTGCGCCCATCCCCCAAACCCAAACACCCGGAAACGCACGCCCCGAGGAGTCCCCACTCTTTGTCCTGGGTCATCCGACCGCCTCAAACAAGAAATTCCAAAAAAAAAAAAGAAAAGGAACTCGAAGCTCGAGGTCACTCCCGGTCCAGCCGCAGCCCAGGACCGAGGGGCCACGGCGCGCCCCGCAACTCCAGCACTTAGGCCGTCCCCCATGCGCTTTCCCCGCGCCACACGCGCGTCCACTGCGGAGCTCCCTCCCCACAAACGCCATCCCAGAAGCTGCGCCCACGGCTTCCCGCTCCCTCTCTCAAAATACCTGCTCTCCAAGCCGCAGCAATTTCCCCGTGAACTCTGCCTTCCCCTTTCTCTCCCAAAGCCTCACCGGCCGGAAGTTCCAAGCGCGCTTTCGCGCAGCGCCCTGGACCCGCCCCTGGGCGCGCGATGACGTCAGAGGCGCGCCCGTGCGTCAGGTCTGGCGCGGGGCGCCCCCTGGAGGCCGGCTGGGAAGTGTTGTTTACACCAAACTTTCTCCTGAAGCGGAACCCAAGTGGCTGCGTCCGGGTTCTGGACCCCACCGTCCTTCGGGGGGAGCTGCCCTGACTGGAGGGAAACCGGCTGGGCGCACAAAGGCCCCTCCCCCGTCTCGGCGACCGTGAGCCTCACCTCCGGGCTTTCCCGGGATTATGTTCCTCCTCCCTCAGCAAGCCATCATCGTGCTCGCGGGAAAACGAAGACGGACCTCGAGGCGGATGCTTGACAATTGAACTTGAGTTTTGTTTTACTGACGTTAGCTTTTTTTTTTTTTTTTCCTGATTGTTTGCTGGTTGGTTTCTTGCTGGGCCTGGTGGTTTGATTTTGTCAAAAGGCCAAACCGACCACCCAAGTACACTTGAGCCGTGCTCCTTCCGTGGATTCGTCGACGGGTTCCGGGCTCCCACTCCAGTTCGTTCGGTTACCGTGGCCCGGCGCCATACACTGAGGAGGAGGCGCGCCAGCCAGCTGTGGGGAAGAGAAATGGTGGTGGCGGCTCTCAGAGAATGCTCCCCGCCGTCTTAAGGCTCGGATTCAGGGGCCAGGAGTCAACGCAGTCCACGTGGAAGGAGCACGCCAGCTTCTGCCATCCAAAGATGACCCTGGCAAACCTCAAACACGAGGGACGGAAAGATATCAGAGCTACAATTGCTAGCACCCAATTGGTGAAAGATTGTGGGGGACAGTGGGAGCCCCACGCCCATCTGCAGACTTGCTGCGTCTCTGGCAGATCCTCTCTAGCCACCGGAAAGGTCTGAAAAATCCTTACTATCGAACATAGCCCACTGTAACCTGATTATGCTGCTTCAGCCTCCATACTTGGTCAGTTGACCTCCCTCTAGACCCAACCTGAATTTATTCAAAGTGCCAGGATCTCTTGCTTTTATCATGATAGAAATTTTTTCCCCTGGATTTTTTAATAGTTCAGGGTATCTAAATAGTTTATTTGAATAGTTTTTTAAAAGACACATTGACTACAATCCTACCTTAGCATTTTTTAAAAGGTGCATATATGTTTCAGAAAGGATTTTTTTTAAAAAAAGAAAGGATTTAAGATAACAAAGCTGTTACTTTTTTACGCGCTGATGTTAATTTTCAGACCTGAAAATAGGTCTTCACCAGAGCACATTATTTTGATTTCAAAATAAGAACAACATTCAGATTTTACAGATTAAGCTATTCAGGGACTCAAAAAACAGACGCTTGGTCCTCTCTGAATTAGCACGGAGGTTACTGATACCCAGGAGAGAGCTTCACAAGTGAGGTAAAGTTTCCTTTGCCAACACATGTAGGGTTAATTGAAGAGTAGAGAGCTGCATGGCCCTGTGAGCTTTGCATTTCTAGTGCCCAGGTCTCTTGCTTTGTGATGGTTGGACCACGGTGCAGCTGTCTTATCTCTTTCAGCTTGCAAGGCTCACTTCCTGTGAGACATCCTTGAGGAGAAGCGACATGGACCTACCCTGAGGCAGCCAGGGGTGTTGGAGAAGCTGGGTGGACACTCCTGCCAGCGCTGAGATGCTTACACATGAACTAATTTGGTTTTTTTTTCTTCCTCCTGCAGTCGTTGTCATTGCATGTGTTTTATGAGATTGTGGAGGACATTGTAGACTGGTGTTGGACATATGGGCTAATGTTGGACATATGAGCTTGGACAGCACGGGGTTGGGATGCTTTATTAATGTACACTTACCCTTTATATAAAACTTTCTTTTATACATATGCGTTTCTGTGGATTTGTTTTTCTGATGTACCCAGACTAACACAACAAGCTTATAGATGCTTCAATATGTCTCAATTTCTTTAGGAAGAAAATGGCATACATCACAAAAGTGTTTTAAAGTCCATCTTTAAAATGCCCTATCTCTTGACTCCTTCAGAAAATCTTATCTGTGATTTGTGACACTGGCAGTGGCTGGTGGTCCACAGAAGTGGACAGGATTCAGGTACTCATTCCAGTAAAGTATTTCCCCATAAACACTGAAGAATGCCAAGGGAAGTTTGCTCTTGGACCTCATATTCGTGTTTTTTTTTTAAAGCAAAAAGCATTGGTTTTCTGATTAGTTTTAATTTCAGAAATTACATTAAACATTTCTTATTTTCAAAATCCACCCTTTACAGAAAAGACAAATTTCTGAAGTCCATCTTCAGGGTCTTCTGGGATTCTTGCTGACTGAGCAACACTTTTAGTAGAGAAAAGTCTCTCTCTGTTTTTCTCTTACATTTTGAGGAAGAGGAAGTGGGTGTTGGCCGTCCAGATGTAGGTGCTCTGAGCATCAAGGCAGGGTTCTTACCTTGGAGCGAGACAGCTCATGATGGCAGTTCACAGAATTCAAAACCTTCCTCTCCAGTGTCCTTGGAGAGGCTTAGTCAGGAGTGCCGAGCCTGCCCTTCAGGAAGGAGAGAAAGCTTCTGCTTGTACTTGGATATTTAACTGTTCTGTTAGGTGTCTTACAAGTTACCAACAATACCCTTTGGGCATTTTTGTACTTTCTCCCAATTTTTACTTCTTTAAAACTGAGCGTATAACTGTCTGCTTCTCGATCCAGAAGTGTCTGCATTTGGGGTGTCCCGGCTTTGGCTCAAGGCACACTGTAATGCCTCTTCCAAGAGTGGCTGGAATCTTAAACTTAGATTTTAAACTATCAAAAGGTATTTTTAAAAAGTCGTTCAGGTGTGAACATAAGTAGATAGATCATAAACCAAAAGAGCAAACTCGCTGCCATCCAGTCGATGTGCACTCAACAGGACTGGGGAGAACTGTCCTTGTAGGTGTCCCAGATGACTGCTCTTTTTGTTTTTTCCTTTTGTTTTTGTTTCATTTTTAACATAATATTTTATTGACATATCTTACTCATTCCAATATATCCCTTCCCTTCCCATATAGTTCTGTTGGTTCAATTCCATTCGGCGAGGTTCTAGACTCATCACTGTTACCAACTCCCCTCCCCCTCCCGCCCCCACTTCCCATACCCTCAGGGAACCACTCTTCCATTCTTCATCACTTGTGTTTCTGATTGGGGCATAATGTTGAGTCATCATCGTATGGACTGAGTTTCCTGGAAGGTGCCTCCATAGCCTCCTGTCACACAGAGCATCGTATTCATGATGGATTTTCAAGATCCTTTCTGCCCATGAATGCCAGACCCTTCCTCTTGACTGTGTGCCTCCTGGCCGAGTAAACCCTATGATTTTCTGATTCAGAATGACCAACGCCAGCCCATCTCAGCTCACTAATACCTAGAATACCCGTCTTTATGCACTCCATTTCACTTCTGACCACTTCCGATTTTCCTAAGCACATGCTTCCCACATTCCAAGCTCCAGCCATTAGAAGATTGTGGCAGCTGTTTCTCTTTACCTTGAGTCTTGCCCCATCAGCAAATGATGATTCTGAATGCTTAACCCCCATTGGCTTTACTTGGCTCACTTCACTACCATCAACCCCCCACTCCAAGAAATCAGCTCTTCTTCAGTCACACATCTAGTGCTCTCCCACCTGAGGGGCCCACCCTCCAGCAGACTCTCCAACAATCTTCTGCTTCCTCTGTTTTGGCTTCGAGCGTTTGAAAATGCTTCAAAGCTACACATAAGGTTTTCAGAGCTCTCTTCCTCTGAACTGGGGACCCCAGTCCCTCTTTGTTGTCTGTTCTTAGTCTGCACGCTCGGCTGAAGCCTGTTCCCTGCTGGCATTTGAAATCCCAGTGACATCACTTCCAGCAATATAGAGGCCACCACAGTATCACAGACAGACAGACACATGGATCATCTACAGGTCAAGATCTAATTTTTCCAGCACCATTTGTTGAAGAGACTATGTCACTCATTTAATGTCAGTTGGTGCTTTGTTGAAGATCAGTTGTCTATAGATGGGTAGATTTACTCTGGGTCTTCTATTCTGTTCCAGTAAGATATGCCTTTACCCTTGTCCCAGTCCAAGCTTCCTGGTGGGACTGCAGACATCTCCAACCACAGTGCAGAGGGATGTGGCGCAAACTTAAACAACTGGGAATAGAAAGCCCATGCAACCCAGTAATCCCTCTGCTGGATGTACCGTAAAGGCTTCCGAGTCATAACACCAACAGGCACATACACAAAGAACTATTCACAAGAGTGAGGAGACAGAAGCAAGCCGAAGGCTCATCAGTAGA
This sequence comes from Nesogale talazaci, assembly GCA_004026705.1. Classification (NCBI taxonomy): domain Eukaryota; kingdom Metazoa; phylum Chordata; class Mammalia; order Afrosoricida; family Tenrecidae; genus Nesogale; species Nesogale talazaci. The sequence continues at coordinate 18,044 of PVJH01030434.1, forward strand.
AGAAAGGCTGGGAAACATTAGTGCACACCCACAATGGAACGCTCTGCATTGCTGAAACACCATGGTGAAGTCATGAGGCACCTCATGGCATGGAGGGCCTGGAGAACACTGTGCTGAGTGGAGTTAGCCAGTCACAAAAGGACAAATAGTATATGAAACCTCTGTTATAGAGATCTCCATAGCAAAAGGAACAGACTTTGGAGTTAATCAAAGTGGGGGAAGATGGGAGGGGAGATAGGACAATAGACTATACCACTGGTTCTCAACCTTCCTAATGCCACCGGCGACCCTTTAATATAGTTCCTCATATTGTGATGAACCCCCAACCCTAAAATTATTTTCGTTGCTACTTCATAACTTCTACTGTTCTAAATTGGATGACCCCTGTAAAAGGTCCATTCAAACCCCAAAGGGGTCATGACCCACAGATTGAGAAGCGCTGCACTAGACAGTTGACAGGTGTTAACATGGGTGAAGTGGAAGATGGTGATCCACAAAATGGAGAGGAGGGGTCAAGGATGGGAGGCGGGTAAACTAATGGGGGTCTGATTAGTCGAAACAGTTGAACACACGGTTGATGATCTGAAATGAAAACACAACCCAATTCATGATAAAATTGGTTATTAAAAATTCATGGAGAAATTCCACTATCTTTTCATTTAACTTTGCTATAGATTTTTGGAAGTCTCCTTGTATATCCTGGGGACTTTATTTATGGAGAAACTGCTTTTTTTGGGGGGGGGCATCACTGCCCTCTGGTGGGAGTGGGAGGCCCAGCCTTGCTCCTGGAGAGCTGCTGCTGGATTTGAACTGCCAAGCTAGTGGCAGCAGTCCTGTACTCAGCAACTACGCCACTAGAGTTCAGCCCTTTTGAGAAACTATTATGCAAATACTGGCGACAAGTTAAACTGGACCTACAAAAGTTCCCTCCTTTTGCGCCTGTTCAGTTTGTCTGTAACTAGGTCTGGAGCTTCTCCAGGCACGGAACAGAGATCAGTGCTTCATAGGAGCAGGTATGTGAACATGAATCGGATACCATTTATTTTCCAGAGTGGATATTTCAGGTTAATTGGATTTTTGATTCAATAGTAAATATTTTATATAGTCATTTGTACATAATTACTCTCTTTGGGTTTCTCTTTGCCAAGAAAAATACACATAAATTTCAGAAAGCATATTTTGGAGTCGAAGTATTCTAAAACTGGATGGTAGCAATAAATAATTTTGCAAATTTTTTTCTCTGAATCCTATGAATTAAAATATAAGGTCCACTGTGATATTTAAGCATTGTGCTAATATTTAAAATGCTTCTGTGTATCAATTTTTATGTGGACTAAGTATGTGCACAAAAGAAATGCTTCTAAAGAACAATTACATTTTTCATCTATATTTTCATGACTATTAAATCTTACAGTTAACAATATAATTTCTAAGGTGCAAATGAAATGATTATGTCTATGACATTTAATTCTATTTAGTTGATATGTTTTCACCATATTTAATTAATGATTACCTACATAGATATGAAAACATCTATCTTGGCTCTTGTAGTTTGTGCAGATTCCATATAATTATTCTCCACAGAGAACAATCCAATTAAAATAAAATTTTACTGATGGTGCCTGGCTATCAAATGATATAGCATCTGGGGCCTTAAAGGCTTGGAAGTAAACAAGCAGCCATCTAGCTCAGAAACAACAAAGCCCACATGGAAGAAGCACACCAGTCATGTGACCAAGAGTATCAAAAGATCAGGTATCAGATATCAAAAAACTAAAAATTATATCATTATAAATGAGGGGGAGTACAGATTGGGGACCCAAGGCCCATCAATAGGTGAAGTGACATCCTCTTACAAAGCGGTTGCAGGGAGGAGATGAGTTAGTCAAGGTACAGTGTAGCAACAGTGAAATATGCAACTTTCCTCTAGTTCTTAAATGCTTCCTCCCACCCACTATCGTGATCCCAATTCTACTTTACAAATTCAACTAGACCAGGGGATGTACACTGGTATAGATAGGAATCAGAAACATGGGGAGTCCAGGACAGATAATCCCTTCAGGATCAGTGGTGATACTGGGAGGGTGGAGGGAAGGTGGAGTAGAAAGGGGGAACCAATTGCAGGGATCTACATATAACCTCCTCCCTTTGGTATGAATAACAAGAAAGTGGGTGAAGGGACACATCAAATAGTGGATGATATGAGAAAATAATGGTAATTTATAAATTATTAAGGGTTCATGGGGGAGGGAGAGTGAGGAGAGAAGGAAAATATGGGGAGTTGATACCAGGGGCCTAAGTGGAAGGAGGATGTTTTGAGGATGATGACAACAAATATGCAAATGTGGTCTGCATACAATTGATGTATATATTGATTGTGATAAGAGTTGTATGAGCCCCCAATAAAATGATTTTGGTGGGGGGGGGCATCACTGCCCCCTCATAGTGGGAGTAGGAGGCCCAGCCTTTGCTCCTGTGGAGCCACTGCTGGAAGTGAACCTCCATCCCAGTGGGCTGCAGTCCCACACACAACCACTAACACCACTGGGGCTCAGCGCCCCCAATTTTTTAATGATTTATAAAATAATGAGGTAAAATAAAATTTTAAAGCTTGATTTGAATTATGATTTTCTTTATGGTGAGTCCTTAGAATATTGTCCTCATTATCAAGCTCTGGCTTGATAAAATTTTACTGCAAAATTTATACTCAACGCCCATATGCAGAGAATGTAATCCTTTGCATGGAATGCAGGAAAAGTAGTGGACTTCATGAACACACCTTAAAATTTTCCTTTACCAATTGAAGTGCATGAATATCACACCTAAGAGCAGGTGTCCTGTATTTTTGCAGATCATGCACCCATGTAAATGGCACATGTACCTCAGGTATAATGTGCATCTGAGAAAACCAACTCACTGCCCTTGAGCTGATGCACACTCAGGCAATCTTGTAGGACAGAGGAGATCTGCCCCCATGAGAGCTGAGACTGTAACTCTTATTTTTTTGTTTTGTTTGAATACTTTTACTGGGGGCTCTTACATCTCATCACAATCCATTCACCAGTGTGTCAAGCACATTTGCTGCCACCATCATTTTCAAAGCATTCTCTTCCCACTTGAGCCCCTGATGTCAGTGCCCCATTTCTCCCCCTCTCTCCCTCATGAACCCTTGATAAGTTATAGATCATTATTTTCATATCTTACATCGCCCTCTGCCAACCCTCACCCACTTTCCTCTGTGTGTGTGTTTTGCATCACTGCCCTCTGGTGGTCATGGGAGCTCCCCAGCCCTGCTGCTGCTGGATTTGAACCGCCAAGCCTGTGGGCCACAGTCCTGCACTCAACCACTATGCCACCGGGGCTCAGCCCCCCCTTTTTTAAAAATTATAGTCCTGCCCTCCAATGGTCCAAGGGACAGTGAACAGGCCCCCTGTTTAAAAAGTTTGAGGACCCCTGTCCTATTATCTCTACTCTCATTTCTTTTATTTAGGCATCACTGCCCTCTGGTGGTGGGAGTAGGAGGCTCAGCCTTTGCTCCGTGGAGCTGGAATTGAACCTCCATGCCAGTGGGCCGCAGTCCCGTGCACAACCACTACGCCACCAGGGCTCAGCCTATCTCTACTCTCATTGTTGGCCCTGAGAGGTTTATCTATCCTGGATTCCCTGTGTCATGGGCTCTTAGCTGTAGCAGTGTCCATGTTCTGGTCTAATCCAATTTGTAAGGTAGAACTGAGGTCATGATAATGGGGTAAAGGAAGCACCAATGAGCTAGAGGAAAGTTATGGTTTCATCGGTGCTATCCTGCACCCTGAGTGGCTCAGTTTTTCCCTGAGACCCCTCTGTGAGCAGATGTCCAATTGTCTACACATGGACATTGGGTCTCCACTTCATGTACTCCCCTCCCCTATTCACCTTGGGTAAGGTTTTGGGTCTTAAGTGCCTTCTACCTGATTCCATTAACACCTCATGATCACACAGGCTGGTGTGCTTCTTCCACGTAGGCTATGTTGCCTTTCAGCTAGATGGCTGCTTATTTACCTTCAAGCCTTTAAGACCCCAGACACTATATCTTTTGATAGGTGGGCACCAGCAGTTCTCTTCACCACAGTTGCTTACACACCCATTTTGTCTTCAGTGGTCGTATCAGGAAGGTGAGCATTACAGAACGCCAGATTGTTAGAACAGTGTTCTTGTGTTGAGAGAGTACTAGACTAGAGGCCCAATGTCTGTCTGCAAACTTAATTCTTAACATATAGATATGAGTACATAGTTCTATTCTCTCATTATATATGTATTTACATATGGACATACCTGTATGTAGACCTCTATAAATGTCCTTTGTCTCCTGGTTCTTTCCTCTGGCTACTTTTACTTTCCTCTTGTCCTACCATCATGCTCAGTCTTCATTGAGTTTAGTAATTCCTTGCTGCTACATTGCCCTTGATTAAGCTGCACTAGGCATCCTAAACCCTTCTCTCCAATGATTTTAGTTCACTTGCTGTTCCCTTGTCCCTGGGTTCATTCCCTCTTGTCCCCTTCCTTTCTCCCACCTCCCCTTCTTTAGTATGCTCCTGGAACCATTGGTCCCGCCCTTTTCATCTCTGAATTATTTATCCTGCCTATCTTATCTAGATAGACATGCAGATGCATTAACAAGAGCAAAAGCAAGGCAATTCCAAATAAAACAACAAGTGAAATCAAGGCCAACAAAACAATGAAAACAAAAAACAACAAAAAGAAAGCCGCTGACCAAAATAGAAAAGCCTATAAATAGTTCAAGGTCTGTTTATTGGCCTTCACTAGTGTTTTCCAGTCAAGTCTGACGGGGTGCCACACTCTGCCTCCCAAGTCTATTTTTGGTGCTCCCTGGGGGTTTCATCACTCAGCTCCCCCGGCTGCTCTGCTGCATGCCCTCAGTGCCTCGCCTCAACATGATGGGGCCGGACATGCACTATGCCTGCACTGTGTCTCCACTGTCCCCCGCAGCACCATGATTCAGTGAGGGACGCCGTGTCCCATGATGGGGTCAGCCCTATGGTCCTCCCCATGTGTTGTCTGCTCTGAGCAGGAACACCGTCCTTGGGGCATGGTGGGTCATCGTGTCCTCTCCTCCCTCTCCATCTCTTTTCATTTTCTCCTTGTGCTCTGACCAGACACACCCCTCTCCCCAGTGCTGTCCTCTGAAGTGCATCCTTCTGAGGGGAGGGGTCAACATGGTCAGGACTGGGTTCAGCCACCTTGTACATGCCGCTATGTTGCATTGATGTCTTGGTGCATCAGGCTGAAGCCTGGTCTCTCTCTCTCTCTCTCTCTCTCTCTCTTCCCTGTGGAGAGAGAAATAATATCTTCCTCTTGAGTGGATTAGTGCCCTGCTCCCCCTCCTCTCCTCCACCTACCCATGTCTTTTTTTTTCTTTTTATTTGCCCCTCTTATTTAGCTGGCTGCTGTACGTGTCCCGGGATTGGGTTTGGCTGACTGTACCTCCGAGGGAAGTGTAACTCCCCGCCTTTCTGCCAAGGAGCAATCGGTGTTTCTGAAACTGCGAATTCTTGCAATGAACAGTCCGGTGTACCTAGGAATCATGAGTGCAACAGTTGGCGGCGGGGAGTACGGGGTTGCTCAGTTCACAGATCCTTGCCTGTTATTTGTGTACAAATACTATAGCTACCTATTTGCCCATGCTGTGTCAAACTGAGACATTGCTAAGAGAGAGAAATTCCATTTTCCAACTGAGCTTTGTGGGACTGCCATCAGGGGATGTCTCCAGCCACAGGCCCTTGGATGCGACCCTATTTGTAGTGTGGTAGTTATGCAGTTTTATAGCAATTTGATAAATAAGAAGGAAGGGGTGGAGTCTAGCCTGTCAATCAGGCCACAGCCTAATCCCTCCCTGTGGCCGTGGCCTTCTCATGAGGATTTTGGGAACTCTCTGTTCACTTTCCTGTTGAACAGCCACATGGAGCCACACTGACGGTGGTCAGAGTCCTAGAGATGCGTCCAGCACCACTGGACCCACAGGACTTCCCGCCCCCAGACCTGTGATCTCCCTGTGATCGGGGGTCAGAAGGGTAAAGAGCGGGGCGAGTATGGGATGTATGGACTTGATTTGGACTGGCCTGGGAGGTTTCATTGGTGCATAATTAATTCTTGATATAAAGTTCTCTCTTACACACATATGAGTGTCAATGAAGTTATTTCTCTAGTCAACCTGGACTAACATGCCAAGCTTCTCTCTCCTCCCTCAGATCTCTGCCTCTGACGTCTCCCACCCTATACTCTGGGGAGGAGGCTGTGAGGGGAGGTGCTCAGCCCTGAGCAAAGGAATTTTGAGACACACCCCCACCCCAACCACCACCTTCTACCCCATTCTCCTTCCTCCCTGGCTGCTGTTCCCTGCACAGACACCAGATGGTAGTCAAGCTCCACGGTAATATGGCTACTTGTGGAAGGGGACTTCACGCTGGGGTAGATGCTCCCTGAAGCCTGAGGAGCAGCAGAAAGAGGGGCGGAGGCTGTGTCTCCTGGGGATAATAAGATGTCAGGGACCATGTCCTACAGAACTTTAAGCATATGCAAGGTCCCCACTAAGATGGGAGGAGGAAGGGGAGGGTGTGGAGGCCGGGCTGGCTGCATTGCGCACTTGAACACATGTGGTGCCCACCTCCAGAATAGAGCCCAGTCCCACAGCGTTGCACAGGCTTGTCGGGGGACAGGGGAGAGTGCTGAGGCTTCTGGCCTGGTGAAAGCCCTGGGCATCCTGAAGGCAGGGGAGCTGACCCCTCCTCACTCCAGACTTCATAGGTGTGGGTCTACTTTTACGCATTGGGCTACCAACTACAAGGTCA
>PVJH01030435.1:0-24822 GCA_004026705.1 Nesogale talazaci
GTTAGGCCAGGGAAGCCGCACCCGGTATTGGGGCGGTGGGACATATATAGGGCTTGAGCCAAGGACGTATGTACCAATAAGGGGATGAGGCTTTCTGATGTTGCAGTTGCAGGGTCTGAGTCAGGATATGGTTTGCGGGAACACAGATCCGCCTCCTGGAACACTGAGGAAAGAGACTGTACAGACTCGGCCCTGAGAGATAAGTTCTGTGAGATGGGGCTGTGAAATGCCAGAGGAAGGGTTTACAAAGTTCACCAGGCTGCTCATCTCTTTAATGGTGAGGCTGACACAAAAAGGCTGCAAGGGGCTGCCTGGTCCAGGGGGCTGCCTGGTCCAGGGGACTGCCTGGTTCGACCCTGGCCCATACAGACAGCTCTTTCTTCTATGAAGTAACTAGTGGCTTTGAACACTTGACTACTGTGCCACTGTTAGCTTGCTGGACCCTGGGACAGGAAGTTGTCCCTCCAATGCCTGCACAAGCCCCCATAAAGGAGTTTGGGAAGAACTCAGGTGACCATCAGGCATCTATAAGGACACTCATGGAACATGCCAACATTCAAGCCCCTAAGCCAGGAGGCAGGTACACCTGGGCGGTCCAAGCGAGGCCCAGACCCATCACATTACCCAGGTTAGCTTAACACAGCCAATGGTGTCAACCAATACCTTCAACCATGTCTCCCCTGGCCAGGGGATATGTCTGAATAAAGGCAGAAAGCACCCTCTGGGACCTCCTGTTATTCTTTCCCCAGCTCCTGGAGGTTGGAGGGTTGGGGCACACTCACACCTCTTGGCAGGACCCCTCACAGTCTGCGCTGGATCCACGTGTGCCCAGGGCTACTCAAGCCCAGAGTACCTCTCCTTCTTTCTCCTCTGACTCTCCTATCCCGCTTCTACCATCAGCCCCTCTGGCCCCAGTCCCTCATGTGTGGGTGCTTTTCTCCACGTGGTTGTTCTTGCCCACTTTGTGAACTTCCACATGGCTTGTGTGAGGCTTGGCAAGCTTCCTTGAAATAGCATGGACTCTTTTGAGACTGCAAAACCTGAAGCTTGTCCGGTTCTTCATATAAACTCATTTGGATTACAAAATGGGTTTCACCATGAATTCTTTGGCGTGAACTCTGATCTTGGGAAGGCAAGAACCCACTGGAAAAACCTTACACCGCCAGCCTAGACACACCAATAGAGCAGTTAAGCCCTGCCCAATAGGGCCCCTAAGACTCAGCACTGACTCACTGATAAGCTGAACAGATCTCAATGAGCTTTCCCAGGAGCCCCTCCCTGCCTTGCCTATCAGCCACCATGCATTTTCTGACTCCTCTATTTCCATCTACCAGTTTTCCAGGGGGATCTTTTTCAACCAGGAACCAGTATTTAACATTATTATTATTGGAAAGCATCTAAGGTGATCCAATGCCTTTTTTCTTCTTCCAGATTTTATATTTTTTTCATATTTAGTCCTGATCAGAACATCAAAATTTCGGGTAAGCCAAATGACTGCTTTTCTGGAATGAGAATCCGAAACATCCCCATCTCTTCAGTGAACAGAGGTAGCAAGTCCACTCTAAATGTCGGGGTCCCAGGCAAGAGTGCAATGGAGCTCCAGCTCAGACTCGAAATTCAACTGTCATTGAGTTCATTCTGACTCAACGCAGGCCTGTGGGACAGAATAGAACGACCCCTGTGGGTTTCCAAGACTGTAATTTTTATGGGAGTAGAAAACCCCATCTCTCTCCTACGGCACGACTGGTGGGCTAAAACTGTTGACCTTGTGGTTAGTGGCCAAAGGCGTAACCCACTACACCACTTACTGGAGTTTCATCATATTTCCTCATATGAAGAAGCAATATATCACATGAAGAGTTAAAGTATCTTCTATCCTCCTTGCTTGATAAACATACCTTCGTAGCAGCATTCTTTATTTTAAATCATTCTATTGGGAGTTCTCACAGCTCTTATAACATTCTAGACATCAATTGTTTGAAGCATATTTGTACATATGCTCCCATCATCATGTTCTCTTTGAGGGCTTTCTATTTGAGCCCTTAGTGTCAGCTCTTTGTTCCCTCCCTCCCCCTCTCCCACTCTCATGGCCCCTTGAAAACTTATAAGTTATTACTGTGTGCGTGTCTTACACTGACTGTATAACAGCATCCTTAATGATGTGCAGAGCCATGGTTTTTAAATGACCGCCCAACCAACTGCTGTGCACTGTCTTTTCAGAAGCAAACCACCACCTCCTTCTCCCAGGTGTACTGCTGAGGGGCTGGCACCAGCCAGATGAGTGATAAAATACTGACACACATAATGCACGTATTGCTAGGGCATGAAATTTATGTTTCTTTCTTTTATTTTAGTAAAGTCATTTACGGTCACACAATTTCCTTTCTCTTAATAGCAACAATTTAAGAGATCAAATAATAAAAGTTTCATTCTTCAAAGTGGATAACAGTTTACTGTGTTAAATAAAACAAAGATTATATATTGAAAGGTATTTTTGAAGAACTTAATTTTATCTATCAAAATGAAAAGGAGAATTATTAATTATAATGAATAATGACAAACATTTTAAAGAAACATTGCTTAACCAGTGATGACATTTTAAATATTGTTATTAAACCTTATCACATCATTTTATGGAAATAAACCTTCATAATTCCAACACTCTATTCTATGTCGAACTAATTAATATGACATGAAACTAATCTAATTCTGCTTATATAGATATATTCACATATGTATTTGAAGAATATTAAGAAAATTTTAAATGATGCTTCTTTCTTTTTTCTCCCCCGGGGTAAGAATGATGCTTTTCAATAGAAGAGATGGATATGTGCAACTGGGGCAAATATTTAACAAGCAAGTCCTTCTGGAACCATAAATGAGAATCCAAAGGGACATAAGAAATGAATGTCACATTGAAAAAATGGTGCTTCATAGTACCAGAATCAATTGTTTCATAGTATCATAATTCACGCTGAGCAGGACTTAACAATAAGTCTTAGCTAAGCTCTTCTTCATCTCATCTCACAAAACAACTCCAATGCTAGTAGTGATATAGTCTAAGACATGCACAAGTAGTCCATTTTTGTCTTGAAAATCAAGGACTAGTGATGCTTTTCTTTAGGATCTGAATGGTGTTAATAAATTACATGAGATGAAGACTCACCATCGTGGCTGTCATGTGTTTATGTTAATTTCATGATTGAGATGTAGAGGAGAAGTCTAGCCTGTTAATCTGGAGTTAGCCATTGAGTAGCCAATGAGGCCTCCGTGTGGGCCTGGCTTTCTCCTGAGACTTGTGGGAAATCTCACAATATCTCCCTGATGGAGATGGGAAGCTATCTCCCCAGTTGTTGGGAGTTAGTCTAAGAGACAATGAACTGCAGAGAAGACAAAATGGCAGCATCTGAGGAGCTGGACCAGCCAGAGGAGAAGCTACATGGCCTTGCCCTCATGGGACCAGACCTCTGAAGCTGGAGAAGTCACATGGAGACCCCTGCCAGTGCTGAGTTGCTTCTACCACTACTGGATGCTGTTGATGGACCCTGAAAGCGAGGAGCCCTAGGGAGCTGCCAGCGCCGGGACTCTGCACCCACTAGCCTGTGACTTCGTGAGTCGGAAGGAGGCATTATAGACTGGTATCAGACATATGAGCTAATATCAGACTTGTGACTTTGTACTGGACTGGGTTGGGGTGCTTTCTTAAAATCCTATTCCTCTTATATATATAAACCATACCCTTATATCCATATGCATGTCTATGGATTTATTTCTGTAGTCTACCCAGACTAACACACCAGCCTTGCCTCTAAGAAGCTTTCTGGCTGTACTTCTTCCAAGACAGACCTGTTTGTTCTTTTGAAAAGTCCATGCTACTCTCAATGTTCTTGGCTCGCACCGAAATTCAAATGCATTAATTCTTCTTTGGTGTTCCTTATCCAAGACCTAGCTTTCACATGCGTATGAGGCGATTGAAAATGCCATGGCTGTGACTGCCTCAGGCACACTTGTAACCTGAGAACATAAGACTGGCAATGCGTTGTGCCTGAGGAGGTAGAAGAGAGCTGTGCCAAGATTACTGAACTGTTGGTAGGTGGATAATCATGGTCTTGCTACATCAATGCTGTATTAAGGTATCCATTATCCCAGCAAACCTGTGACTGACATTCTCGGTGACTATTACTATAAATTTTCCCTGACGACCAACTCCCATTGCTTGCATAAATTGTGTCCAGCCACAAAATGATTGGTTCTGTACAAATGAATAATTGAGGTAATGTGATAGGGAGTTAGCCTACATTGGCTCAATATCCCTGTCTCAACCACAATTTAAAACATTAGTACCAGGGGCTAATCAAAGTCAATATTTATGGAAAATGTTTATGCCCCAGGGAAATGATTGATAAGACTTTATATCAAAAATTAGCATAGAGGTTTTGAGCAGATAAAAAAACAAACAAACATAGATCTAGGAATGGGTTTGTGATCACACTAAATCCTAGCTCCAATGTAATTAGTTCTTACATTATGTTAGACTAATTAGTTCTTACATTATGGCCCTGTTCGAAACTCACCCTCAGGAAGGGAACACAGAAGATATGAGTGTGATAACAAAGTGTGGTGAAGATATTAGTTGGTGCCCGCCTATCAAATAAAATAGTGTCTGGGGTCTTCAGGGCTTGTTTCCAAACAAGCAGCCATCTAAGTGAGGAGTCCACATGGAAAAAGCACACCAACATCAGTTCTCCAAGGAATGTAAATCACATAATTTGAAGCCAAAGAAGGACTTAGTATCTGTATTAGCCCTTAAATTGTGAAAATTGGACTTAAATTGTAAAAATTGGTTTGCAGAAAACTATGGATGACAGTAGGAACCCAGAATACATTGGTGGGATCTATATAGGAAATAAGCCTCCAGTGACTTCTTTCTAGTCATAATAGAGAAATGAGAAGAAACCAAACAGAGTGCATTAGAGAGATGGCTATAGAAGTTTGTGGTAGTTGCATAATCTGGTGTCAATTGGGGACTTGAGAAGATTAAGAATGAAAGGGTGGGGTCTAGTCTATCTATTGAGTTATAGCCAATAAAGTCCCTGAGGATTCTGGAAATTCCAATTTTTCCTCCATGGAGGTCAGAGACACCTCTCTCTCTCTCTCTCTGTTCACTGCCTGGGATATTCTCTACTTACAAGACTCATGGAACTACACTAATGCCCTGAGCTGGAGAAGCCACATGGAGACCTCAGCAAGTGCTGAGAAGCTTATACTGCCAATGGATCCACAAGACTTCCCACCCACTGACATGTGATCTTCCTGCATCTGGCATCATTGCCTGTGTTTCTTGAGTCTGAAGAGGGCTTTATGGATTGGTATTATACATAAGGGCTAATACAGAACTTATGGACTTGATCTGGACTGGGCTGGGGTGTTTTCTTAATGTACATTTGATATAAAGTTCTCTCACACACATATGAGTGTCTATGAATTTGTTTCTCTAGTCAACCATACTAACATAATTTATTTTTCTGTTATATTTTTATTGCAGCTAGAGGAATTTTTGATTACTGTTTTGGAAAAGAGACAACAAATAGTTCTCTATGGTCACCCAAATTGTTCTTTGAAAACCAGAACACTTTGTATAAAATGTACCTTGTTTGGCACACAATTCTTGCATTGATTTGGACTCAAATTCTACAAAATTATGACTGTTGTGGGATCTTCAGTTGATTTTGACTCACAGTGATCCAATATGATAGGGTAGAATTGCCCCCATGGAGTTTCCTAGGGTAGACTGCCAGGTCTTTGTCTCATGGAACCACTGAGTGGTTGGCACAGCTGGCTTTATGGTTAATGGACAGACACTTACTCAGTGTACTACCCAGAGTTATTTTAGGGTTACTCAGTAATACTCAATTTTTTCCAGGAGATGCTACTCTGCCATGACATTTCCCTTATTTTCCCTTCATTTTCTCCACCCCCTTCCCTTTCTTCGGGGATTAGTTTCCACCACTGCTGGCTTCTTGGTGTGTGAGTTGATGAAAGCTATTCTGTGCCTCTATTACAGCTTTTATAAAATGAGGGTGAATGTGCCTATATCCTATTTTTATGAGTAGAAAAACTGTGGTGTTAACAGTTCAGGATCAGCAGTCTAAGATGTAACTATTAGTCTCTTCATGAATGGAGCAAAGAGTGAGGAATGTCAAAGACATGTGGGAATAGTTAAGCTAATGTCCCATCTTCTTCAAACGCACCAGTCTCTATGGCCGTGAGACCAAAAGAAATAATTGGTGCCTGGATACTACTACCAACTGCTCTGAAATTGAACATGTTAGTAAGACCTGGACAGAGTAGAAGAAAAATCTGAACCCAAACCCCAAATCATTAAAAACAAGGCCAGGCTTACTGGTCAGACAGAGACTGGTGGAATCCACCAAGACTATGTACTTAGTCATCCCTCAGGTCTGAGACTCAACTCACTCCAATAGTTCAGCTTTCAGCCACCAGTGACTAGGCCTACAAAGGGAACACTAACACTTGAGAAGCACATGCACCTCAGAATAATCAGCCATTTGCGATCAAAAGGGCAGTCTTTACCCAAGGACAATGTCCAAAAGGGTCCAGAAAGAAGAAAGGAGAGAAATAGGGAACATAGGAAGAACATAGAATAAATGGTATTACTTTGATGTATTGCAATGGCTGAGGTGAAACAAAATGTGCATAAATTGTTTAATTTAAAATGGATGATGTGCTCTGTAAATTTTCATACAATTCACAATAAATTTTTAAAAACAAATAAGCAACTGAAAGAGAATGAGGGTGAATTCCTGTCCAGCCATAGTGTGGATGAGTGACTCAGATCCCAGGACTGACATGAAATATATGATGGTGGGGTAGTAAGAGCATTCAGGGATCCCTATGGATTCCATTCAGGGATATTAGCATGAGGATTTTGAGTGAGAAATAAGAAGAAGAAATTATTGGAGAAAGGGACAGGAAACTCATGCAGGTGTGAGGACAGGGATCAATTGGAGTGGTATTATGGGTTGTACTCCCCCCGAATATGTACCTCCTCCAAAATTGTACCTCCCCAAATATGGGTTGAAATTCTAACTCCTATAAGTGCAGCTGTATTCCCATTTGGGAGTGAAATTTTTGTTATGTTAATGGGATAATAATAACAGTGTGTAGTGTGTCTTAAATCTACTTACTTTTGAGACATGTACAGAGGACAAATTGAGCACAGAGGCAATTAAGTACTAGTGAGGGGAATATAGATGCCATGTGGAGTTCATCCACAAAACGAGGAGACCAGGGATAGAGAGACTCAGGCAAGGATTTTCCCCACAGCAGGAGAGAAAGCTTTCCCTTTGAGCCTGTACCCTGATTTCTAGATGCTTAAAGCTGTAAGAAAGTAATTTTGTAGTCTTTAAAATTACTTTTAAAAAAAAATTCTGTTACAACGGCACTAAGAAACTATTGGAGACTCATGCAATCTGGGAGTCCAGGCTAAAACTGATGCAAATAATGCATTGTCAAGTCAAGATCTCCCCTTAGGGAGCCATCTGTTGAGGGCACTGCTGCCATTATCACTACTGCTCATTCATGATGCTCCTCTGCCTCTTGACCTCCTTAGAGCTTCCCTGTGGGGTGCTGGGCCCTACCACTAGACTCCAGACTGCATCACAGTTGCAGCAGATAATCTGCAAAAGACTGTGTTAGTATCCCTTCTTTAAGATGCCTCTGCCTTATTCCACTGAGACCAGGTGCCAGAACCTTCCCTACCGGCAGAATTGAGCAGGAGTACTTTTCCTCTTATTTGTCCTGGGATTCCCCCCAGCTAGATGGGTGTTTGGAACCTGGGTAGCCCAAACAACACATGCCCACTACACAGGTCCTCATGTTACTATAAACAGACTGAATATATTAAGATAATTATATTCAAACTCATCATTCAGAATGGAATGAGAAGTCTTGGAAGAGCAAGAACTAAAGAAGTGGAATGGTAAATGTTGACTGCATCTATCTGGTTGCCTTTTTTTTTTTTAATTGTGGTGAGCACATATCAAAAAAGAAAAACATAGCCATTTCAACAATTTCCACATGTGCAGTTCACTCACATTAATTATCTTTTGCCATCTTATTTAGCCATCACCCTTATCTGTTACCCAAATTTTCTGTCACCTTTAGCATAAGCTCAGTGTCCACTAGGCAGGGAGTCCCCCTTTTCACTTCCTCCCTCCCATCTACTCCTGGTAATCACTAATAAATTTAGGTTTCTAGTCACTTGCCAATTCTAGATTTTTCATATAAGACAGTACATTATTTGTCTTTTTGTGACTGACATTTCACTTACTATGATATTTTCAAATTTCATCCTTGTGATAGATGGTATCAAGATTTAATTTCTTCTCAGAACTGAATTCTGTTCTATTGTATGTATAGACCCCATTTCATTGATTCATTCACATGATTTTGGACATTTAGATTGTTTCCACTTTTCTACTATTGTGAATGGTGTTACAATGAGCATTGGTGTACATGTGGAATTGCTGGATCATAATGAAATTCTATGTTTAACTTCTTGAGGAACCACCAAACTGCAACTTCACCAAACTCTAATATAGTCTTCATACACACAATTTTTAAATTTATTCTTATTATTGTGAACTATAGCATACACAGGGGAAAGTATGTAAAACATAGTTGCATAGCTCAATTCATTTTTTAAAAAATCATTTTATTGGTGGGTCTTACAAATCTTATAACAATCCATCATTCAAAGGTATTAAGCACACTTGTACATTTGTTTCCATCAGCATAGTGCAATCATTTTTAGAAAGTAAATACTCAGATCATCTCCCCCTACATCAAGAAACAGAATACTGATAACGTCCCAGAAAGCTTCCCTCACCACTGTATATGTGGCTATGTCTTATTAAATTTCCCTGTTCATATCCCTTTCTCTGACCCGCTTTCCTCCTTCCTGTAGCATTCAAAATCTGTTTCTTTTGGTATAAAATCATTTTTGGGGTTTTTCCTTTTATAATAGTGGTTTCATACAGTATTGTTCTCTGTAAGATTGACTAACTTTGCTGAACATGTCTTCCAAATCTGTCCATGTTGTGAGATGTTTAATAGTTTTATGATTTTTAGAGACATTATATAATATGACATTTTATATCTATACCAGAGTTGTGGGCATTTGGGTTGTTTCCAACTTTTGCTATCCTGGATAGTGCTGCTATAGGTATGGAGTCTACATGTATCTGTTTGTGGTTTTATTCTTTCTTTCTTTAGGGCATATGCTGAGGAGAGAGATTGCTGAGTTATATAGTATTTCCATTTGAACAGACATAACTTTTTTTAAGGTGATTTGAGACTCTGACTGCCACATAACCACCAGTTGCTGTCAAGCTGACATTACTTTGTGGAGAACCCATGGGTATCAGAGGAGAACTGTACTCCATAAGATTTCCAATGGTTTGACAGAAGCAGATTGCCAGGCCTTTCTTCTGAGTCACCTCTGGATAAGTTCAAATGGCCAGCATTTGTATTAGCAGCTGAGTCTTTAACACTTTCATACAGAAGAAAAATAAAAGGAACATGTTTATCACAACATAATATTTATTTCAATACATAAATATGTGGGCACAGCCACTGTAGAAGACAAAATACGGGGCCAGATGTTGACATCTATTCTTAAAATCCTCATAAATGTGACCCTGATTGATATAGACTAATAAGGGCATATTAATTTGAAAACTCACAGGTATCACAAGTAGCTTTGTGATGGTGTATTAGAGTTTAAATTCTAAGGACTTGGTTTGCAAAGACTATGAGGAAGCCCTCACTGAAATTTGAGTCTTAAGTAAATCCAGCGTCCATTGCGCTGATTCTGACCATTAACCAGCAATGTAAGAAGCTTTGCCTTCCAGCAGTGTGTCTGAAGGCACATTACTGCTCTCCTCAAACCGAACCCAAATCTATCAAGTCGATTTGGATTCATTGCGATCCTGTCTAGGGTTTGCAGGGTTGTAAATCTTTCCAGGAGTATATTGCCTCATCTTTCTCCCAAAGAGCGGTCAGTTAGTTTGAACTTCAGCCTTGTGAGTAGTAGTCCAATCAGAAGACCCTGTCACATATGACTCTCACTCACTGCCATTTGATTTGAACTTAGAGCAACCCTATTGCTGTTAGGAGCCAAAGAGTCAAGACCAGCCCATCGTGACCTTATGCACAGCCAGACAATACTGCCTGGTCCTAGGCCATCCTCAAAATTGTTCCTAGCCTTGAGCCTATTGTTGCAGCCACTCTTCCATTGCTTTGAGGGCCTTCCTCTTTTTCACTCCACCCCCACTTTACCAAGCATAATGCCCAGCTCCAGAGGCTGGTCTCTCCTGACACTATGTCCAAAGTATGTTAGATGAAGTCTTGCCATCCTTGCCTCTAAGGGACACTGGGCTGTACTTCTTCCAAGACAGGTTTGTTTGTCTTTTAGCAGTCCATGAAGCGTTCGATATTCTCTAGCACCACAATTCAAATGAATTGATTCTTATTCAGTCTTCTTTATTCAAGATCCAACTTTTACACGCATGTAAGGCAATTGAAAATGCCATGGCTTGGGTCAGGGCCCACTTTAGTCCTCAAAGTAGAATCCATCCTTTTCAATCTCATAGAGAAATCTTATGAGCAGGTTTATCTCATACAACATGTCTTTTGATCTCTTGACAGCTGCTTCCATGAGTTATGGATCCAAGCAGGACAAAAAGCCTTGACAATGTCAAACCTTTCTCCATTTATCACAATGTCACCTATTGGTCCAGTTGTGAGGATTTGGGTCTTCTTCACCCTGAGTCTTAATTCAGACTGAAGGCTGCAGTCCTGGATCTTCATCAGCAAGTGCTTCACTTCAGCAAGAAAAGTTGTGTTATCTGCGTATCTGGAGTTGTTCATAAGCCTCCTTCCAATCATGATGCCACATTTCACATAATCCAGCTTCCCTAACAATGTGCTCAGCATAGAGAGTGAATAAGTATGATGAGAGGATGCAGCTCTAATTCATACCTTTCCTCATTTAGCAAATGCAAAATATTGAATGATGTAGGAAACGTTAACAGAACTTGGAAGGAATATGCCGAATCACTACTACCAAAGAATTAATTGATTTTCAATCATTTCAAATCAAGACCCAGACCATTGAGTTAATACTAACTCAACATCGAGTAAAAATATTCCTTAGAATTCCCAAGACTGTCAATCCTGAAGTAAACTGCCTCATCTTTCTCCCTCAGAATGGCTAGAGGGTTAAAATTGCAGACTTTGCAGTTGGCAGTCCAACACATAGCCCACTACACCATCAGGGCTCCTTCAGCCATTTGAAGAGGTAGTATATGATAAAGAGCCTATGATATTGAAGGAAAATGTCATGGTGCCATCCAAGCTGCACTTAAAGCATTGCAAAAAACAAAGGCCCAGTTGAAATGTATGAACAAACTGATCAAGTGCAGGAAACATGCACTAATATATGTGAAGGACAGACAGCTGCTGCCATTCCAAAGAAAAGTGACTGACAGAATGTAGAAATTATCAAGCAATATAATTTATATAACATGCAAGTAAAATTTTACTGAAGAGCACTCAAAAAATTGTTGCAGCAGAACATTGTCATGGAGCTACCAGAAATTCAAGCCAGCTTCTGAAAAGGACATAAATTGAGGGATATAATTATTGACACCAGATGCTTCTTGGCTGAAAGCAGGGATACTAGGAAGATGTTTACTGGTGCTTTATTGACTATATAAATATATTTGATTGCATGGATCATAACAAATGATGGGTAGTATTGAAAAGAATGGAGATTCCAGGACACTTGACTGTGGTCATGTGGAATCTATAGAGAAATTAATAGGTTGTCATTCATGCAGAACAAGGGAATCCTGAATGGCTTTAAACCAGGAAAGATGTGTGTCATGATGATATCCTTTTATCACTTTAATCCAATCTGTATGCTCAGGAAATCACTTGAGAATCGGGGTTGTATGAAGACAAGCACAGCACCAAGATTGGAGGATGGGTCATGGATAACCTGTCATATGCAAGATGACACAACTGCTTGCTGAAAGGATAGAAAGCTTGACAACCATAGTGATAAAGATTAGAGATGTGACCTTCACTATGGATGACACCTCAAAGTAAAGAAATAAAAAAATCCTCACAATTCGCCCAATAAACAACATCATGATGAATAGAGACAATGTTGAAGCTATCGCAGACCTCATTTTACTTGTACCATAATCAACACTCCTGAAAGGAGCAGTCAAGAACACCATCCAACTTGACCTCCAAATAACAGAATACTGGTTGACTAGGGAAAGAATTAAGCCACAGGAGGATAAAGTGGTAGGCCAATTTCATACTGAAATTAGCTGCAAGCAGTTCAAAGAAGCATTCCTATGAGTCTCCCAGAGGAAGTCAGTGCTCTTCAACTCTCTGGAAAATAGCACCTGGCTCTTCTTAAGCAATGCAATAAAAACAGCAATCAGCCCTAACAACCTCAATGAAAAAAACTGGAAAAACAAAAGGCAATGTCAGAATGTGTCCTGAACCTAACAATGTGCATAGAAGAAGCAGACATTGATCTGCCACAGAAAGACAGTTTCAGAATGCTGCTTAGAGTCATACAGGATATGAGGGAAACAATTCAAAAAAAGAATGAAATGATAGAGGAGACAAAAGCCACACACCAAAGGGAAATACAAGAGCTTAGGGATGAGATAACAAAAACCAGTAACAGATCAACTAGAGGAGGGAAAGAATTGCATCAGTGACCAAGAGGACATCTAAGCAGACTTTTTAGCAAACATGAACAAAAATCTACTAAGATCATCAGAAATTCTAAGAGCTATGTCTGATGCTATGAAAAGGAACAACATCCAAATAATTGGATTATCAGAGGAAGACACAACAAGGAAGTCATCTGCAACAATAGTGAGAGAATTCTTGGAGGAAAATGTACGCAGCTTAGTGAATGAAGAATACAAAACCATTCAGGAAACTGAAAAAACACCAGCTAGACTGAACCCCAAGAAGAAGTCATTAAGGCGCATAATAGTTAAACTATCCAACTTTGAGGAAAAGAAGAAAATCATGAGAGTAGTTAGGGATAAACTAGCAATCACAAATAAAGGTCTCCAATTTGGAATATACTCAAACAGATCAGCATACACTATGAAAATGAGGAGAAAATGAAGTAACATGATCAAAAATTAAAATAAATAATGTAAAGCCAAGAATACTCTATCCAGCCAAATTATCTATGAAGATAGATGGAGAAGTAAGAGTCTTTCCAGAAAAGGAAAAACTCAAAGAATATGTCAAAAGAAACCCAGCCCTACAAAAGATCCTTGCCAACCCAGTATGGGCAGAAGAACAGCATTAATAAGAGACTGCCACTTAGAACAACCCCACCCAAACGATAACAAAGAAAAAACAGGCCCCAAGATGGCATTGAGTTAAAGGTGGAAGGAAGTCAAGAATAAAATGCACTCACACACAAGCATAACATATAAGAAAGGAAGGTAGGAAAGCACCCAACATAAAAAAAGTATAAGATGACATCACAGAGTTCACAGATGGAGACAATAACCCTGAATATCAATGGACTGAATTCAAGCATTAAAAGACTGAGGCTAGCGACTGACTTAGCAAACACAACTCATCAATTTGCTGCCTAAGAGACACGTCTCAAGACTACAGACAAAAATAGGCTGATAATGAAAGACTGGAGAAAAGCATGCCAAGCAAACAGCAATTCAAAAAGAGCATGGGTTGCAATCCTAATCTTGGATAAAATTGACCTCAAAGTGCAAACCATAAAAAGAGATAAGGAGGGACACTATATAATACTCAAGGGAGCAGTAGATAAAGAACCATTAAGCATTTTAAACATATATTTCCCGAATGAGAGATCCACTGAATACGTCAACCAATTGCTCCAAACAATGAAAAAAGAAATCACAGCCTTAACACATATGGTATGTGACTTCAATACACAGCTCTCTGAGAAAGATCGATCACAGGGAAAGAAACTCAACAAGGAGGTTAGAGATATAAATACTACAATTATATCATTTGACCTGATATTTGCAGAGTTCTTCCAAATACAAATAACAAAAAATTAACATTCTTTTCAAGCTCACATGATGCATATTCGAATATAGACCAAATGCTGGGGCATAAGGTGAATCTGCATAAATTTAAACACATTGATATCATACAGACCTCTCTCTCAGACCACAGTGTCTTAAGGTGGTCAAATGGACAATGAAGAAAACAAGAACAAACAATTGAAGGATGATTAATTCTCTATTGCAAAAGGAGTGTGTACTGATCCAGATCAGAGATGAAATTAGGAAATTGCTAGAAACCAATGAGAATGAGAACATGACCTACCAGAACTTATAGAACACAGCCAAAGCAGTTATCAGAAGAAGATTCATAGAAATACATGCTCAAATGAAAAAGTAACAGAGACATGTGATTGATATTCTGGCACAAAATTTACAGCAACTAGAGAAGAGTCAACAGAACAATGCTACTAATAGCAAAAGAAAAGAAATAATAAAAATCAGGGCTGAGATGTAGGAGAGGGAAAAGAAGAAAGCTATAGGGGAAAATTAATACTTCTAAAAGTTGGTTCTTTGAAGGATAAACAGAATCAATGGATCACTGGCAAATCTAACCAAAGAAAAGAGGGAACAAATTTCAATAGCAAGGATGAGGGATGAAAGTGGGACATTACAACAGATACTAATGAAGTAAAAAGATAATTGCACATTACTATGAGGGATTGTATTTCAATGATTTCAACAACTTGGAAGACAAGAATAAATTCTTGGAAAAACAATCCCTCCCTAGACTATTGCCGATGGACATCAAGAATCTCAACAAATCCATAGCAATAGAAGAAATAGACAAGGTTCTCAAGTGATTACCAACAAAAAAAATCTCATGGACCAGATGGCTTCACAGGAGAATTCTACCAAGCATTCAGGAAAGAATGGACATCAATTCTACACAAATTTGGAAGAACTGATACCAGTCATACACAAACACGTGTCAACTTAAGTGAAGTGTTGGAATCTAGCCTGTCAATCAGGTGGCAACCTGATGCTTCCTTGTGGATTCTTGAGGATTCTTGAAACTTCCTCTCTTTTTCCCTACAGGTCAGACACATATTCTCTCTGCTATGCATTCCTGATGGCAGTCAGAGCCCTGGAGCTGGAGGAGTCACATGGAGACCCACACCAACATGGAGATGCTTCCACTACCATTGGATCCACAAGAGTTTCCACCCACTGGTCTGTAATCTTCCTGTATTCTGCATCCCGGGATTTGTTTTCCTAGTCAACCTGGTCTAACACAGACTGCATAGAGTTTGCTTTGCTAGAGTCTTTACAGGAGCAATTTGTCAAACTTTTCTTCCAAAGAGTTGTTGGGTGGGATTAGATCACCAAACTTTCAGTTAGTAGCCAAGTGCAAACTCAACCTGGCAGGTTGTTTTTTATTTCAAAAAGGTAAGCGTTTCAAAAAGGTAAGGTAAGTGTTAGAAAGTGGGGAAGAGAAAAGAATACTGCGTGGGAACCAACAACATGTGCAACAGAGAACACAATCAATTCACCGAGGAGTGACTTTATTTTTTCTTTCATTAATGTGACTATAGAAAAAGAACCTTGGTAATGATATGGGTTAGGTGGCTGACTGATAACTGTAAAGTGGGTGGTACAAATCAGCTGCTCCCTAAGTAAAAGCTGAGGCTGTCTGCTCCCATAAAGATTCATTGAGGGGAGTGGGTTCGGGGTGATCGGGGAAAAGATCCCTAGTGGCACAGTGGTTAAGCACAAGATTGGTGCTTTGAACCCACCAACCACTCTGTAGTAGAAAAGACCTGGGGATCTGCTCCCATTACATTATACCCTAGAAAACTTGATGAGGCAGTTCTACCCTGGATCATAAAGTCACTGTGAATCTGAAGCAACTCAAAGGTCCACCACAATACCAAAGTAAGGAAACAGGAAAGACAAGGGAGATGAACTAGAAGCGTAAGCTAATAATAACTCACTCCTGGCAAGTCAAAACTCACTCACAGCAACCCACTGTGGGTCTCTGAGACGGCAACTGTCTACGGGAGCTAAAAACCCAGTCTTTCTCCCGTGGAGTTGCTGCTGCTTTTGAAGTGCCAGAAGGCAGATTGCAGCCAACACATAACCACGGCACCAGCAGAGCTCCCTAAGCCCATGATAGACCTTTTCATTTAAGCAGCTTTCCTTTTCCTCAGGCATATTGCTCCAAAGTCCCAGGGCACGAAAGCTTTCCACTCATTCCTGGCTGACTTTCCCAAGCAGAATACTCTGCTGGAACTGTGAGCTTTCTGTCCTCCCGGGGACCCCCGGCTCACTTTGGATCAGTGAGCGGGTACACTAGCTTAGACATCCATCTCTGTGAACCAGTCTAAGGTGAATTTGTTTCTAGGGAGGGGGAAAGAAGGCAAACTCACTTTATGTGACATCAGATTTCTGTGTGACTAAATCTGTCGTTAGTTGCCACTGTGTGAAGGCCAACTGATGGCAAGCCTGCATACAGCAGAGTAAATCATTGCCTGGCCCGGTGCCTTCTTCACCATCCTTGCTGTGCTCAGGTCCATCCTTGAAGCCACCTGTGGTGGTGGTGTCTGCCAACCTAGGGGACTCATCTCCCAGCAATGTAGCAAACAGTATTCTGTTGTGATCCGTTGGGTTTTCTTTTTAACTTTTTCTTGTGATTCGAGCAGATGTTTATAGGGCACATTGGTTTCCCATTCCACAATTCATACACGCTTGTTTTGTGATTTCTTGATTGGAATCCCCACGTTGTGACAGCTCTCAATCCACTTCCTTCCTCTGTTTGCTATTTCCCTTTATCCCTCCTTTCTATCTTGGCCTCTGAGCTTTATTCCTGGGTAATTGCTTCCCTTTGATCTCCGATGACTGATTGTCTTAAAGAATGCTTCCTGGAGTGATTGCTCACCTCACAGACCTGTCTACTGAAAGTTGAGCCATGAAGGTGAGTTCAGTTCCAGGCTTAAGGGATATCTGAGGGTCATAGTCTCAGGGGTTCCACTAGTATCAGTAAGATCAGTAATCCTGATCTTGTTACATGGATTTTAGTTTTGTTCCACATTTTTCCTCCTTCTGCAGAAACTCCTCTAGTGGTCTCTTTCCAAATGGTCCCTTTCAAAGTTAGCTGCTGGACACTATGTAGTTCTTCTGATTTCAAGGTTGTCCGTGCCAGGGTTCACATCATCCATTAGGCTTTTGAATTGATTGTTTCCATGCATCTTTGAAATTTTTTCACTCTTCTTTGCTTCCCATTGTAGACATAGCTATAGTTCCCCCTTGATGGTTCCACAGGATTTTCATTGATGAATTTTCAAAACTAAGTGTCTTCCACACTCATCTGGAAATGCCACTGAGAGCTAATCATGAGTGATCTGGATAATAATTGAAATTCTGGTGGTGTACATTGGGGCAGTCATGTACTTGACATTAATTTCATGATTGGAAGTCTAGGGGTGGAGTCTAGCCTGTCGATCTGCAGGTAGCCAATGAGATCTCTGTGGGCATGGCTTTCTCTGAGAATTCTGGAAAGTCTGGCAATATGTCCCTCATGGAGATGAGAGACCATCTCCCTAGTTGTTGGGAGACAATCAACTGACAAGACAAGATGGCAGCATCCGAAAAACTGGAGGAGTCAGAGGAGAAGCCACATGGCTTTACCGTGATGGAACCAGACGTCTGAAGCCGGAGAAGCCACAGAGAGACCCCTGCCAGCACTGAGAAGCTTTTGCTGCTTCTACTGCCACCAGACACACAAGACTCTGCACCTACTGGCCTAAAACTTCGTGAGTCAGAAGGGGACTTTATGGACTGCTGTTGGACATATGGGATAACATGGGACTTGTAACCTGGGACTGGACTGGGTTGGGATGCTTTCTCAATGTTCCATTCCTCTTGCATATAAACCTTTCCCTTATATCCATATGCATGTTTATGAATTTTGTTTGTTAGTCTACCCAGACTAACACATACAACTTCCATTATCATAGTAACACGTAAACCACTACAGTGTGATAAAGAGACAGGTGACAACTAACTTTTATCTTATAGTGAATTTCCAAATAAACTGTGACCATA
The DNA here is from genome assembly GCA_004026705.1 of Nesogale talazaci. Taxonomy (NCBI): domain Eukaryota; kingdom Metazoa; phylum Chordata; class Mammalia; order Afrosoricida; family Tenrecidae; genus Nesogale; species Nesogale talazaci. The sequence continues at coordinate 18,231 of PVJH01030435.1, forward strand.
AGCAGGCCTTCTGCTGCCTACACAGCCAGCATCTCCCAGTAATCCCCCTGCATTCTTCTTCTGTCCACTGGTCCCCAATCCTGTTTCATATTCTTAATCTACTGTTGCAGATGAAGAAAATGATGAAATCAGGCTTAAAAGGGTAAATTACTGTCCTGGGGCACACAGCCCCAGGGTGGGAGAACCAAGAGTTGAACTAAGTTTGACCACATAACTCTCCCATAATTACCACCACCTCCGTTATTTCCGTTCTCCTCCTATGACCCACCAGAGAAATCCCGAGGCTCCCAAATCCCCTGTTCATTAGAGAACTATGGTCAGATCAGCGACTGTGCTTAAAAATACAAGAACAGGGATAAACAGCCCACGTGTTTGCCACACCTTATTGCTGTCTCCTTGCTCACAGTCCTGCAACTTCCTTCTCTCCTCCTGTGCCCAGTGAAAGAGGAGTATTATGAATCAGCAGGAAAGAGTCCTTTCCCAAAGACCAAATAAGGGGCTTACCAGCAGCAATAAACCCCACAAGGTTTCGTTCACTTCAACAAAGTGTCATCTGTCTGGGGAGGGCTCCTAAGCCCACAAACAGCTGGTGTGACTCCCCAAGGGAAAGAAAGGAAAAGTGAGGCTTCCCACTGCTGTTTATTGAGCAAAGTCATCCCTACAGCACACACCACATCTCCATAATAGGGCAGAGGAGTGCAGCCCTGGCAGAGGGTTTTTCTTTGGAGGACTGGAACAGAGCAAAAGCCATCTCTTTGGTCTGCGACATGTCAGCCTCCAACTTTTCATTTCCTTCTCCCTCCTCTCATCCCTTCACCTCACCCCACCCACACCTCCAGGCCCTGGTGCTTTCAGCCTATTGCTTGGATGGGAATTTATTTCCCTTCTTGACAGTGTTGAGAAAACCCACAGCACCTTCTTAGGGATGAGGTGAGCAGGAAGCTGCAGGAAATGAATTCAAATTTTCCACTGTCTGGGCAGTTGAGCTTCTGGACAATAAAATAGGGAGGTCTGGAGTTTGCCTTGTGGTCACATGAAGTCTGAAAGGATCTCTGATGTCCCAGGCTATTCCTGAGAGTCGTTGGAGGCTTAATCTCAACAGGGGGAGAGGTGAAGCTACCTCAGTGGCTGGGCTGAAGAAAGAGGCCTCCTCAGCTACATCTCTGCCAGAGGCACGAGGGTGAGAGATGGCTCTGAGAGGAGGGGCCTCCGATATGTTGAGGATGCCATCACTGGGTTTGGGTCAGTACCAGTTAATTTGCTCTTTGCTTCCCTAAAAGCTGGTGTGGTTATAAGTAGAGGTTGGAGGAAAGATGAGGCCACTGGCTTGGGTTGAAGGGCAAAGTCAGCTGAAGCTTTTATGACAAGAGCTGACAATGATGAGTGTCTTTGAGGAAGACTAGTTCTTCTCAGACCACCTTGTCCCTGTGGTGATGAGGACTTGGTTCAAGAATATTTGCAGGCTCTGAGACATAGGCTGGGCCAGCATCATCCTCCTTTTCTGCTTGTCAAAAGGGGTCTGCCTCCCAGGGATTTCCTGGGTGCTGTGAGCACATAAGTGTGTGTGAGTTGTGTGAGTGTAAGTATGCATGTATGCATCTGTGTAGTGTGTCGGGTGTGATTGTGTGTATATGACTATATGAGTTATGTATTAGTGTGGATGTGTGTTTGGAGGGGGCATAGTTCCGAACAGTTCAAAGCAGTTCATTAATTGCTGTGTGACCAAGGGCCCCATAAGTGTTTCTAGCAATCAAATTGGTCACAGCCTGGTGTTTTCACACAGTAACGATGGATAAAAATGAGTTAAATTTTAGCTGTGGGTTGTTTCTGTTTTTTTAAGAAAAAAATCACTGTGTCCTGATAAAGATGGCATTCAGCTGTGCCACTGTGCATACATAGCACTCTGTGTGATCCTGCGAGGAAAATAGATTCTGAAAAGTCCTGCCATGGTCCTTCCTTCTACAAGGTTCAGGAACCCGATGATGGAGATGGAATTATTGGCAGCACTCTGGAGAACAGCATATATTCAAAGCAGCAAGTTTAAACTCTATGTGTGAAGAACACACAGCTGTCTCTTTCCTAACACTCCCCCCTCCACAAAAATAAACCTGCCATCTCCAGTGGATTTCAACTCACTGCAACCTCACACAGGGTTTCTGAAGCATTGCAAATGTATAAAGGAGTGGGCAGCCTCAGCTTTCTCCCAGAGAGGGGCTGGTGGGCTTGAAATTGCTTGTGGGCAACATTTATGTTGCAAGGAAACCATTTTGAATCCTTTTGAAGCCCTACTTGGGGGACATGTATATCCTCCCAGATATCAAATGGAAAGTTTAGATAAATTCTTGCTTTGCCAGGAACTTTGATTTTAATTTTTTTCTTTGTATTGCCCGTTTTTCAGAGCTAAAAGGAGACCCAGTGGCATAGCATTAGGCTCTAATCCAAAGGCTCAGACTCATCAGCCAGGAGGAAAATGGGACAGTGTGCTCCAGTAAAGATTTTTATTGTTTTTATTGTGTGTATATTCTATTAATTAAATATTATATTTTATTTATTAAATATAATGTTAAAATATTTATTTATATTTCAATATACAATTGTATCTTGTATTTGTGTCAAGTCGACTAGGGAAACAAATTCAGGGAAACTCATATATGTGTAAGAAAGAGCTTTATACCAAGAAGTAATTATAGATCAGGAAAACATCCCAGCCCAGTCCACCTCAAGTCCATAAGTCTGACCCTAGTCCTTAAATCTCTATTCAGACTCACACAGCCACATGCAAGGATGCAGAATGCAGGAAGATCACCAGCTGGTGGCTGCGAAGTCTTCCGGATCCCATGTGGTGGGCACATCTCTAAGTTCTTGGAGTGACTCACCAGCAGGAATGTGAAGGCAGAGAGAGAGAGGAATGTTCCCAGGGCTTTCCTAGTCAGGCCAGGTCCATAAGGAGGTATCATCAGACTGTGACATGACAGGCTCAACTCTACCCCTACACTTTTACTTATCAAATTGACATGAAATTATATTATATTATATTATATTATATCATATATACACTACCTATACTGTTGTAACACATAATTGGCTGATGTCATAACTCTTTGGTGCTTATTCGAAGATACTCGATGCTAATGATCTATAAAATAGTGATAATGAGAAGCAATTAAAAATAATAATAAAAATGTCATAATCTGACTCATGATAGAGTCACCCTAAAGCACCCCATTCTATGTTTGAGACTGCCTGTATATCTGAACCTACAGCCTTCTCGTTAAATAATATTATCCTTAGAACTACACTGATGGGCTTCCTTGTGTCTTCCTGAACCTTGTTTTGATAGATCGCTGTATGACCTTGTGTTCAGCAGAAGACACAGCCCAGTTCTGCACCATCCCTGCGTTTCTGTCCCGTAAAGATTTACAGTCTCAGAAACTCTAAGAAGCCATTCTGCTTTGTCCTAGAGGGTCTCTATGAAACGGACAACTTGACAATGATGGGTTTGGTTTATCGGGTTGCTGTGAAGTTGAGCTTCATTCCCACCTTGTCTTAAGTTTAATTTTCATTTTTCTAATAAGAGCACTGTAAGGTAGTCTACTGCCCTAGTGGTGCAGTGGGTTAGATGTGACCCTGCTAACGGCAAGGTGAGCTATTCAGAAACACCCTCTCCTCCTAAGGAAAAAGATGAGTTTTTCTACTCCCATAGAGTTACAGCCTCCACAACCCACAGGAGCAGTTCAATCCTATCCACAAGGTCAAAGCGAGCCGGACTAGACCTGAAGGCAGAGAGTTTTATTCTTTTATATTGAAGTCTAAGCATGCCTGACTTCCTCTCCATCGACGCTTTCCCCTCTCATCTTGCACTTCTCCAGACTGAGAGATCCTCCCTCACCTGTGCAAGTCATTCTGTGCTTATCACCACCCTGTCAAATCGGCCCCACTTTAAGATTCCAACCAATCAGAGAGGCTTCTCGGTCTGGATTAGATGCTTGATCAATTTCAGACAGAGAGCTTGACAGAACTCTTCAATTTCTTCACCACGGGCTTTAGTAGGCATACGGAGATCCTATCACAAACAGTATTATCCTTCAAGGGAATCCTTGAAATATTTTTTCATGTATGTGACTTGAAGTCCTCTTGAAGTTGTCGCTTCTACCATTGTAAATCATATGACTGTCTCATACAAACTGGCCAATACCAAAACATTTCCGTTTACTAATACCTATGATATGGATCTTTATGCCTTCCATTTAATTTTTGCAACTTCCACTTTTTTGAGATTATCAATGAATGTTCACAAATGATTCTTCTCATTTTGAGTTGTACCACATCAACAGATGAAGGTCCTGAAAGCTTTGCTTCATCCATATCATTCGGGTTGACTCTACTTTGGAAGTACAATGCTGTCTGTGATAATATCTATACTCATACAAGAAAATTCAGTCAAAACAGCTATTATTCATATTTATGAGCCAATTACTAAAGTTATCAATGAATGAATTAGGATTCTAATGATGTTTTCAGCCTGAAATTGATAAAACAAGTAATCGTGATATATCGATAATTATTGGTGGTTGAAATGCAAAAGTTGGAAACAAAGAAGAAGGAACAGTAGTTGAAAATATGGTCAGCTGAGCCCTGGTGGCGCAGTGGTTGAGTGCAGGACTGCCACCCACTGGGTTGGCGATTCAAATCCAGCAGCAGCTCTCCAGGAGCATGGGTAGGCCTCCTCCTCGATAGAATTTCACTAAACTAACAACTTCTTCATTTCCAATATCATTTTCAACAACATAAGTGACTGCTATCTAAGTGAATGCCTACATAGATGTATACAACATATAGACAGGATATATACAGAGATCAAATGGAAAAGTTGAATATCATCAGCCAAAATAAAGCCAGTGGCTGACTGTGAAACAAACCATCAATTGCTCATATTTGAACTCAAGTTGAAGTTAAAGAAAATTAAAACAAGGCCACAAGATTCGAAATAGGACCTTGGGTATATCCCATATGGAGTCTGAGATATTTCAAGAACAGATTTGTCGCATTGACTACTAATGACAGAAGAGTTAATGGGCTGTGGAAGGACACCAAGAACATAGGGCATGAAGAAAGAAAGCATATCCTTAAAAAGACAGGAGAGAAAGATCAAAGTGGATGTCACAAGAGACTCTGAAACTGGCTTTTGATCACGGAGTTCCAAACACCAAGCAAACAAACTCACTGCCCTGAGTCACTGCTGAGTCAGAGGTCCCTATAGGACAAAGTAGAAGTACCCCGTGAGTTTCCAAGACTGTGAGTGTTTGGAGGGGGGGGGATTTGTTTGTTTTTTTGGTTTTGTTTTGTTTGGGGCATCACTGTCCTCTGGTGGTGGGAGTAGGAGGCCCAGCCTTGCACTTGGAGAGCTGCTGCTGGATTTGAACCTCTAACCCAGCAGGCTGCAGTCCCGCACACAACCACTCTACCACCAGGGCTCAGCCTGACCATGAGTGATTATGGGAGTAGAAAGCCCAGTCTGTCTGGGTCTCTCAGAGAAGTTGGTGGTTCCAATTGCTGCCCTTGAAGTCAACAGCCCGACATGTAACCGCTACACCACAGCTAAAGCGAATTGAAGAGGTGATTAAACAAAAACTGTTGAACAGAAAATTTCAAAGGGCAGCTTGAGGAGACCAAGCATTGTAATGAAATATGCAAAGACGTGCCGTTATAAAACCAAAAAGGAAGGGCACTCAGTATATGTCAAACTGAAGGAACTGAGGAAAATATTCAAGCCTCAGTGTGGCAGTCATATACTTCATGACTGAGATGTAGGGTGGAGTCTGGCCTGTCAGTCTGGAGATAGCCAATGAGTAGCCAATGAGGTCTCTGTGTGGGCGTGGCTTTCTCCTGAGACTTCTGGGAAGTCTTGAGGTATTTTCCTCGTGGAGATGAGAGACCATTTTTCCCAGTTGTTGGGAGTCTCTCACCTGACAAGACAAGATGGCAGCATCTGAGGAGCTGGAGGGGCTGGAGGAGAAGCCACAAGGCCTTACCCTGATGGAACCAGACCTCTGAAGCTGAAGAAGCCATGTGAGACCCCTGTCAGCGCTGAGTTGCTTCTACTACCACTGGATGCTGTTGATGGACCCTGAGCCCTGGAAGCGAGGAGCCATGGGAAGACCCCTGCCAAACCCACTGGCCTGTGACTTTGTGAGTTAGAAGGAGACTTTATAGACTGGTATTGGGCTTATGGGCTAATATTGGACTTATGATTTTGAACTGGACCGGGTTGGGATGCTTTCTCAATGTTCCATTCCGCTGTATATTAGCCTTACCCTTATATCCATATGCGTGTCTATGAATTTGTTTCTCTAGTCTACCCAGACTAACACACTCAGCTTGCAAGATCAGAAGATTCTATTGACAAAATATTGAACAATGTGGAAAACACAAAAGGAAGATGTAAAGACAACAGAAACATGGGTGAAGGAAGACAGAGGATGGTGTAAGACATGAGAATAATAATAATTTATAAATTAGCAAGGGTTTGTGAGGGAGGGAAATTGGGGAGGAATGAGGAGCTGATACCAAGGGCTCAAGTAGAAAGAAATTT
>PVJH01030436.1:0-24861 GCA_004026705.1 Nesogale talazaci
ATAAGGGAAACCTCAAGGTATTATCACTTATTCCTCCTTCTCCCTGTTTCCATTCCTAACCCTCGAAACTTTATCCTGAGGTAAATGCCACCCTTTGACCTTTAAGAGTTGACTAGCATACCAGAGTGGTGAGGTGAATCCCCTTCCAGATCTGAAGGATGACCACAGGCAATAGTCTTGCAGGTTACATCTGGTTTTTGTTTTAAAATTTCTATTTGTATTCCATCAATTTCTGGAGGCTTGTTTTTCTGCTAATATCTTCAGTACAGCTTAAACTTCGTCCTTTTTAATACCATCAGTTCTTGATCACCTGCTACCTCTTGAAGTGATTGGCTATTGGTCTATTATCATTATTATTATTGACACTGATCAATTCTTTTTTTCTCTCCTTTTTTTTTTGTGGACACTGGTCAGTTCTTTTGGGTACAGTGACTCTTTGTATCCCTTCTCTCTTCTTTGGATACTTCCTGCATCATTCAATAGTTTGTCCCTAGAGTTCTTCAATATTGCAACTCGAGACTTGAGTTTTTTCTTTAGTTCTTCCCATTTAAAGAAGGAGAGGGGCAGAAGCTGGGGTTAGGGAGCTCTGTAAGGCTCTTACATGGTGGATCATTTAAGCTTCACTAGAAGGCTTGAAGAGTGGATCACTGTGGCCGAAGAGACTCTCTAGTCTCAGTGGGGGGAATAAACCAGAAGTGGAATAGCTGAGTCGGGAGATAGCTCAAAAAAAAATCTCTCTGGGCCCTTGGCTGAGTGGGCCAGGTGGCCTACAAGTTTCTCCCATCTTGACCAGCTTCTCTGACCCTATTTCCTCTCCTGGCAGGTGGCTGCTGACAACTACCAGGCCCTGCTGAGCTTCTTTGAAAAGTTCCCCACTTTTGCCAACCACGACTTCTACGTCTTTGGAGAAAGCTATGGGGGCGTGTATGTCCCCTCCCTGAGCGCACAGATTGCCAGGGGCCCATTTTCTACCAACTTCAAGGTAAGTCTTGGGCCCCTGCTTGCCAGAAAATAGCAGTTGAGGAAATCTTTATCTGAAACACACACACACACACACACACACACACACACACTTCCTTTATTCTAGTGTGTTCTAGGCACTGAACTGACACTGGGGGTATGGGAGTTATCAAGAAAGACAATCCCTGCCTTTATGGAGCTGACGTTCCTGGTGGGTGGAAATAGGCACCAAGGACATAAACATTCAAGGACATAAACAAACTCCTATAGGGGCCTTGGTGGCATCGTGGTTACACCTGGGCTGCTCACTGCGAAGTCAACAGTTGGAGATTCCAACCTCTCCTTTGGAGGAAGATGGGGAAGAGTCATAATCTCAGTCCTGGAAAACCACCTGGGCCGTGCTAGAAACCCCCTCTTGTAGAGTCATCATGAGTCGGCATTGAATCAATGGTAGTGAGTTTGGTTTTGGCTTTTTTAGAAGGCAGGAAGTGACTGAGATAAGTGGGGAACTAGAACCTTCCTGAGAAGGAATCAAAGTTGCTAAGTGTTGAAAAGGAGCTGCTGGAAGAGTTGGGAGAAGAGGGGCCCAGACAAGATGATGGCAGAATAGTTCTGGGGTTGGGTCCAGAGCAGGAGGAAGGACACCACCGAAGCTGAGGCTGAGTGAGCAAGAGTTTCCCACCTCAGGCCAGATCACGGAGGCCCAGGAAGTGGTTGTAGGGCCTTAGGCCTTGATAAGAAGATGCAGGAAGTCTTTGAAGAGGTCTCAGAAGTAGGGTGGGTTATAGAGAGTGAGGTTTACAAGGTGTGATTTATCATAGAGGTGGGTCTATGGGCAGCACAATTGGTTTGTGCTCTCCTACCAACCTAAAGGATGGCGGTTCAGACCCCTTCGGGAACACAGCGGAAGAAAGGCCTGGCAGTTTGTTTCCACAAAAGCTATTGCCAAACTAGTAATAATGAGTAGAGGAAAATGTTCTGCAATCGACTGTGGTGATGATGGCACGACCCCCTTTTTTTTAAAAATATGTTTAAACTATTGCATCATCAATAAAACTGCTAAAAAGATATGTGGCAATCATATGTCAATAAAACTGTTAAAAAAAACAAAAAACACAGGAGCAGTTCTACTGTCCTCAGCGCTCTGGCGACAGGCTTGGCTTTGGGTGTAGGATCCAGTGCTGTGGTGTAGACAGAGGTGGCAGCAGCAGGTGGCCTGTACTGTGAAGGGGAGATGGAGCTGGGCGTGCCTTTGGAGGACAGAGCTTGGTTTTGCCCTTAGCCTTTGCATCTCTCGTCCTCTGTCAGCCTCTTGTGTTTCCATCCGTCAAGGAGGCTCAAATGAAAGGGGTTGGCCGCGCTGGGATTCTGAGAATGATTCTGTGCTCCTCCTGCTGGTGGGTGGGTGGGGGAGCAGTATTGTCCCCTGAGTCTGAATCCTGGTCCTGTCAAACTGGCTGTGGGGCCTTGAGCCAAGGTTGTCCCCACGGGTCCCTGACAGGTGGGGGCTCCCCACCAACTCCCCGTCTTCTCTTCTGGTTTCAGGGCTTTGGAGTGGGAAACGGGATGAGCAACTACCAGCTGAATGACAACACTCTGCTAGAATTCGGTTATTACCACGGCCTCATTGGCGACGAGTAAGCCCCCAGCCCCTGCACCTCACGGCACACCTACCTCGGAGGCAGATGGCTCTCTGCCATCTGGAGGCCAATTTAGATGGAAATATGGCGGGGGACGGGATGACTGCTTTCGGGAATTGTGGTGGACCCAGGGGAATGAGATCCCTGCCCTGGGTGCCTGACTCTGAGCTCTGCCCACAGCCTCTGGGCCACCCTGCAAACCTACTGCTGTTCTGAAGGCACCTGCAACTTCTTCAGCAACACAGAAAACAACTGCTTCAATGCGGTGAGTCACCCTTGAGGGACCCTCTCTTTTCTCCAACCGTGAAGTGGCAGGGAGAGCCAGCCCTGGTGTGGCACGCCAAACCAGGCCCCCTCACTGCCAGGACAGGGGAGAACCCTGCCTTTGGTTCTTTTTTTTTTTTTTTTTTGGGGGGGGGGGGCATCACTGCTCTCCGGTGGTGGGAGTAGGAGGCCCAGGCCCACTGCTGGAATTGAACCTCCATCCCAGTGGGCCGCAGTCCCGCACACAACCACTACGCCACCGGGGCTCAACCCGCCTTTGGTTCTTTTAAAGCACCTTTGCATTTGAAAGGACCTGGAAGCCTCCTTTTTCCCCAAAGAGTGGCGGGCAGATTCAAACTGCCCACCTTGCAGCTAGCAGCCCAGTGTTATGTAACAAACACACCGTGCTGCCAGGGCTCCCACTGCGTTGTATGCCCTCCGTCCTTTGTTCACTGCCATCCCGGCGACAGAGGTCAACTCCTAGCGACCCCAGGAGTTTCTGAGACTGTAGCTCTTTATGGGAACAGGAAGTCTCATCCTGCTTCCCAGGAGAAGCTGGTGGTTTCAAACTGCTGACCTTGCAGTTAATGGCCACCAGGGCGCCTGTGTTTGACACACACACACACACACCGTCCCAATTCATAAGACTTGGCTTCCCCTCTGTGAGCCACACAACAAGGCTGGTAGGCAGGCAGCTTGGGAGGGTCCAGGTTACTGTTTTAAAAAATGGTTTGGCTTTATCAATTGCAAATAGAACCCACTGTTCTGTGAGGTGAACTAAACGTAGGGTCCTGTGGGTGAGAAAGGAGCCCGGAGCGGGGACACATGGGTCTGGGATCCAGAGGTTGGTGATTGGAAACCCCCAGCTGCTCCTCAGGAGAAGAACGGGCCTTTCAACTGCTAGAAAAAACAGTCACGGTCTCGGAACCCCACAGGGGCATCTCCCTAAGTTGGCATCAATTCAGTGACAGTCAACTTGGTTATTTGGAGGGGGGCGGTGACAAAATGGCGGTGGTGCTGGAGCAGACAATGGCCAAGGCCTCGTCTTTATTTATCAAAACTTAGACCTAGCTTTCCGGTCCAGCAGGAGCCCTGGAAGGGCGGGGGGTGTCGTGGTCACACGTTGGGCAGCTGATCACCAAGACAGCACTGCAAAAGGACCCGTCGCCCCTCAGGAAAAGGACAAGCCTTTCTGCTCGCCTAAAGTCTCAGAAACCCACAAGAGCAGCTCTGTCCTGTTCTCTAGGGTGCTGTGAACCGGAATCGACTCGATGGTTGGGTTTGGGTTCTCCTCCATCAGGCCACCTGCCTCCAGCAAGGAGACTCAGAGGGCACTTCCACACTAGTAAATGGTATATGCTGATCAACATCGAGCTTATTCGGCTTCCTCATTTTGTCCATAGGAGCCTGTCACGGCTGAGACTTACTGGCGTACCTTTTCCACATGGGATCTGGTGCTTGTCCTCTGTGGTTTGGTATCTCCGACCCAAGAAAATCCCATCTAAGATATGAATTCTATTTAGTCACGCAGTTTCTCTTGATCATCTTCATGTCAAATTCAAACAGTATGGAAGTGTCGTGTGTTCCAAACTTAAATTTGTTATTATTATCCCAAGTATACATTATTATCCCAGTCTCAGGTGGGAAACAAAGCAAGCCCCAGACTTGCTAGCCAGTGAGAGAAGAGACTATAAAGGAGGAGAAGTAGCCAGGTCTTTCCTGTCCAAGGGTGGAGTTTGTTCTCTGGTCAATGCGGCCTCTCCCCATGGCCCCCGACCTTGCCCCTTATCCTGCATTCCTCCAGAAGAAATCCTGTCCTAAGCCTTGACAAACAGGGTAGATAGTCCCTGAGCTTCTGCCCAGACAGCTCTCACCAGGGAGCCCAGGCAGCAGCACTGATTTGTGCCCAAGTAAGACAGTCCCTGAAATCTTCTGAAAACAAAATGATAGTTTCTTTCCCAGCGGTTTTCAGCCTGTGGGTCATGACCCCTTTGGGGGTCGAACGACCCTTTCACAGGGGTCATCCATTCATAACAATAGCAAAATGACAGTTCTAGCAAAGAAAATGATTTTACGGTTGGGCTGTTACCACCACATGAGGCACTGTATTAAAGGCATTAGGAAGGTCGAGAACCACTGCTTTAAACAAACAACCCCACTGCCATCCTGTCAGTTCTGACTCCTCGCCACCCTCGAAGGGACTAGAACTACGTCATGGGGTCTTCATGGCCAAAGAATGTCTGTCTTGCACTGTGCTCTTCTAAGAACTGTCTACCTGGAAACAGAGGAGCCCTGCTTACACATCGGGCCACAAAGTCAACAGTTCAAAACCTCCAGCCGTTCCTTAGGAGAAAGACAGGGTTTTCTATTCCTGGAGAGTTACTGTCTTGGAAACTCACAGGGAGAGTTTGATGCTATCCTGTTGGGTCACTAGGAGTCCCCGTGGACTCCATGGAAGTGGGGAGCAAGCACGAATACGGTCACACAGGGCCAAGAGCAGAAGCAGGTTAGATCGGAAGTGTCGTGGGCAGTCACCGTGTGTTATGAAGGAATTAACAACTCAGAAAAAGAGAATGATTGCAGAAGATGAAAAATGTAATCAGTGTCACCAAATTGTACATCCAGGAACAGTGGAATTGTTGAATTCTCAACAACAAAGTTAATTTTTCCCCACATAAGGTTTTTTTTTCTAACTTTTTATTGTGAGTGGGGTGATGGCTTACAAAGCAGATCATAGTTTGGCATTCAACAGTTCTTACCCATTCTGAGTCAACCTATCCGTTGCAATCCTTCAAGGCACCGTGGCAGTCCCTCAAGGTACCATCACCAATCCTAGTTCCGGTTTCAATTCCTCCTCCATTCCTACCCATCTAAGCTTTGTCCTTGGGTAAAGGCTGCTCACTAGTCTTCAATAGTTGACTTTTCTAATACAAAGTGAGTTCAGTTTCAGACCTAAAGGATGGGGCCATAGTCTGGTTAGTCCACCAGTCTCCATCTAACAAAAAAAGCCTGGTCTCGTTCATAATTTTAAGTTTGGTTTCTCATTTGCCTCCCACTCTATCCAGGACCTTCTAATGTGATCCTTTTCTGAGCTGTTGGTGGCAGTCGGGTACCATCTAGTTCTTCTGGTCTCAAGGTTGTGGAGACTGAGGTTTTCATGACCCATTAGTCCCTTAAATGAATGGTCTCCTACAACAACAAAAGTCATTTGGTACAAACTTCAGCCTTCCCTTGTTTTCTTTCTGAAAAGTGAACAGCAGAAGGTGTCAGAGGGAATGGATGCCCAGAGCACAGTGATGAGTCAAACTGTGTTCCCAGAGCTGGTAGTGCTGGGCCTCTAGGTCCTGACTGCCTGAAGACTGCCTGAAAAAACTAATCATATGCCTTGGCTTTCATTTTGATTTTTGATAAAGTCTTATTGTCTGTATGGCGTTATTTCAGCTCATTACAATTTGCTGAGCATCTGAAGAGAATGGTCTGGGGATATACTTCTAAAATATCAGCCACCCCAAACTCTATGGAATATAATTCTACTCTGAAACACAGGTGGTCAATTAACAACTAGTCCTGTCTACTCCAAGCTCTAATTCAGAAATGTTAAGAAGTCTGCTGCCAGAAGCCCGTTTGATGTTCTTGCTGTGCATGCCCACGTGGAATATTCTGAAGAACAGGGATGGATCAGCTGGGAGGACCAGTCTTTGGTCCAACCTAAAAGGACAAAATTAAAACAGATCATGAATCCTTGGTCCATAAAACAGAAGGGAATCCCCTGACTTGGTCTGACTGGTTGGTGCTGGAAAGCTCCCTCCCTGTAGAAGAGGGTTCTAGTAAATACCAAGGTGAGGCCAGAGGGCAGGAGCTCAGGTCCCACAAGTTTTGTGTCCGGTTGCTTGTGTGATTGGACCCTACAGCTAAAAATAGAGCCAACTGTTTGTGTTTTCACCCTCAACCTGGCAAGAACTTGGTCTGATTTTTCTCCGCAGGTCTTGAAAGCTTATGGTATGATTCAGGGAGTTGGCCTCAACATCTACAACCTCTACTCTCCTTGCTGGGGGGCACATGGCTACCAGGGGCGTTATGCTGCCGACATGAGCAACCTCTTCAGAAAATACCAGTTCAATGTGGCCGCCCCCGTAAGTGGTTGGGATGTGGGGTGGGTCCTTGCCCAGAAATGATTGCTCATTTCACTGGAGCGGACGCAATGACAAAGGTTTGGTGTGGTGTTTGGGACGTGAAATAACAAAATAGGAATATCGCCTATCTGAGACTTTGAACCCTGTGCCTGTCAGCCTCCAGATGGTCCGATCCCTGGCGTGCCTGAGTGCATCAATGCTACCGCCATGTACATGTGGCTGAACAGGAATGATGTGAGGGCCGCCCTCCACATCCCCAAGTCCCTCCCTGTCTGGGAGCTGTGCAGGTAAGCCCGGGGAAGTCACGGGAGAGGCATGAAGGCCGGATTGTGGTCCCACAGGACTGAGGGGCTCTTCGATCTCTCATGGGAGAGACAGACCTCCATCCTTGGTTTCATGCAAAATAGAATCCATGCCTTAGCCTGGTTTGTGATCCAGGTGGGCCCAGGTGGGCCAATCCAGGTGTAACACCCACCTAGGTGTACCACCCTTCCTGGCCGGAAGCTCAAACCTCTGAGCATGGGCAACGGACGCCCCAGTCCCCATGTTAAGCTACTTAACAGGGTCCACTTGGGGTGAAGGTAGGACAGAGACAGCAGACCCAGCACAGGGGTGCCGGAGGGATTTTGTCCACTGTTGTCATTCCAGCACCCGCAACAGTGCCTGGAATATAGTCGAAGCCATGGCCCTGGAGGCCAGTCCAACTCCCAGCAACACTCTGGCCAGTGGTTCTCAACCGTCCTCATGTCTGGACCCTTTCATACAGTTCCTCATGCTGCGGCAACCCCACCCCCAAGCCTAAAATTATTTTCAATGCTACTACATCACTGTCATTTTGCTACTGTTATGAATCAGACAATCCCTGTGATAGGATCATCCAGCACCCCCCACCCCCAAAGGGGTTGCGACCCACAGGTTCAGGACCACTGCTCTAGGACATGGCAGAACTGTTCTGTAATCTTTACTGAACTTTACAGATGGGGAAACTGCCCCATCTCCTGTGAAGAGGGGTCGTGGGACATGGGAATTACCAAGCTTGTGGTCAGCTGCTGGGATGCAGGGTCAGCTCCTGCATGACCTTGGGGTCTGGAATCAGAGTAGCCATTTAACAAAGATGTGTTGAAAAAAAGCAATCGTGGGAGAGGAGGCATAAGTTATAGTTGGAAAGGCCGGGGGACCTGTTTTCCAGGACAAGGGGGTGGCAGAGGGTGACTTGGGGGTTGTGGGTGGGCTCACGCCTAGAAGCAAATGCGCCTTGGTTAGGTCCTGCTCAGGCCATGGCAGCCTGGCCATCTCTCTCGCTTCCCTCTGCAGCCCCCAGGTTAGCTCCCAGTACCAGAGGCAGTACAAGGACATGACTCCTTTCTACCAGGAGCTGCTGCAGCATGACCTTCGCGCCCTCGTCTACAACGGGGACACTGACATGGCCTGCAACTTCCTGGGTGGGGAGAGGTTCGTGGAGGCCTTAAAGCAGCCGGTGAGGAGATGGCACCGTGAGGGGAGGGTGGTTCTGGAGACCCGGGAATGGAAGGGGTGGAGCTAGAAGTCTTCCCAAGGCCCGGGGAAAGAGTCTGTACTGGACTGGCTGCATTCCTGCCTTGGGGAAGAATTCTCTAGCACCAAGGACTGGAGAGATGGCCAGAGCCCATGGATTCTTTCCTTTCTTTGAGTCAAAGAAAACCTGAGTGATCCAAATAATGAATAGGCTAACCAGTGGTTAGAGGTTCAAGTCCGCTCAGAGGGCCCAGGGAAAGGCCTGCCAACCTGCTTCTCATACATAGAGACCAGATGGCAATGAAACCAGGCTGGAAGCCAAGGAGGTGGAGACCAAGTCTCCCTAGCCTGTGAGCTACAGAGCAGCTTCCCTGAGTCCTATGAAGCCTTCCGTCCAAAAGAACCCCATCGGCATTTAAATGTGTGTCAGTCTCTGCATCTAAAATTAAGACCCTCTCCTCTTCTCCAGACACAAGCCTCCTCTTCTCTCCCCTCCAATCTGGCAGCTACTTCCTCAATCCAGGGTCCCCACTGGTCACACAATCCAAGGACCAGGTCAATCCCCTCTCTGCTTGATCACTCAGAAACACAAGGAGCCGCCAAGTTTCCTGACTCACAGGGCCTTGGGCCTTGGCTGGGCTGTTCCTTCCCTGCCCTTAACTATGACCTTGAAGATCAACATTCCTTAGGCCTGGGGCCTCTGCTTCCTCTAAGAACTGCTCAACTTTCAACAAACAACTCCAGTCCCTGAATCACCCCAAGCTCTAGCGCCCCCCACCCCGCCCCGAGCCACTGGACTTGCTCACTTGTGTGACTCAAACCCAAACCACACTGTCATGGATGGATCCTGTAGGACAGGGAAGAACTGCCCCAGACCTTATGAGACTGTTTTGTTTTGATTTTTTTGCTCTTCAATGCTTTCTTTATTTTCCAAACCATTTTATTAGAAGCTAATCTAGGACATGACACCATTCCCCAGGTCAAATACATCAAGCGGTATTGGACAAATGCTATCGAAATCAGATTCAAAATGTTTTTCCTTCTTTTTTATTTTTCCATGACCAAGTAAAGTTTATTCCAGCAGTGCAATAGTAAGAGTAGTTTAATATTTGGAAATCAAACAATGTCCTCTGTTACATGAACAGAATAAGGAGATTGAGTACATAATTTCAATTGACATGCTTTTGTTGTTGTTTAATCATTTTATTGGAGGATCTTACAATTCTTATCACAATCCATCCATCCATCCATTGTGTCAAGCACATTTGTTGCCATCATCATTTTCAAAACATTTTTTTTCTACTTGAGCCCTTGGTATCAGCTTCTTATTTTTTCTATTCCAACCCTCCCTCATGAACCCTTAATAATTTAGAAATTATTATTTTTTCATGTCTTACATTGACCGATGTCTCCCTTCACCCCTTTTTCTGTTGTCCGTCCCCCTGGGAAGGAATTGCAGGAGTAGATCATGGTGATTGGTTCTTCCTTTCTTCCCCCACCATTCCCATTTCCCTTCTGATATGGCTACTTTCAATATTGGTCCTGAGGGGTTTTATGGGGGGGGGTATCACTGCCCTCTGGTGGGAGTAGGAGGCCCAGTCTTGCTCCTGCTGGATTTTAACCGCCAACCCAGTGGGTCACAGTCCCCCACACAACCACTATGCCACCGGGGCTCAGCCCTGAGGGATTTTTTTTTTTTAATACAAAACTCATTCATGATTAAAATGTTCAGTCCTCTGGTAATACTTCAATCTAATTAAGGATATCTATGAAAAGCCTTTTAACCCCCCAAAACCATTTATTGGGAGCTAATACATAAGTCATATCCTTCCACAGTTCAATCACATCAAGCAGTACTGTACAATTGCTACCACAGTTTAAAAACATTCTCTTCCTTCTGGAACTCCTTGACTGTAACTTTTAAAAATTAATATATATTTATATTAATAATTCATATATATAATTCTATGGTTCATTCACATCAAGTAGAATGTAAAAGTGCTACCAAAATCACTTTCCAAACATTCTTTTTCTACACGGACTCCTTGACATCATCTTCTTTTCACACACCCCATCCCCCAAAACCCTTATTCTACTTGCTGTCTCTATGGGTTCATCAGTCTTGGGTTTCATATATGGGAAAGTGAAAAAACATTGAACATAACTCTAAGAGGGTGCCCTCCAATGACATGACACCACTGAGATACAGCCTAATATGGACAAGCAAAAGTTTTGTCTTTGGTTTCAAACTGATGACCTTGCAGTTAGCAACCAGATGTGTAATCCCGACGTTACCAGGGCTCCCCATAGGTGACTCATAGGCACCTGATGTCACCAATTGAACTCACTAATGTACTTCCAAGCATGATCCTGCTTGGGTCCCTCCCTGCCTGCTCCCTCCCTCCCTGGAGCAGGCCATCCCCACCCTTCACTTCTCCCTCATTTTCAGAATCTATCCGTTGCCACAGCCTGACAGTTGCTCCACCCCCACCCCACCCTCCTCCAGCTCTGGAGGCTCCACCTCCTTCCATTTCACCACCACCACCACCACCATCCTTAGAACACAGCCAGTGTGGCTTTGTCGTTGTTAGTGGCTATGGAGCCAGTTTAGATTCACAGCAACTCTCTTCACCGTGGAGTGAAACACTGTCTGGTCCTGAGCCAGCCTCACCATGGTTATGCTTGAATCCATGGTAGTAGCCTCTGTGTCGATCCTTCTGGTTGAGTGTCTTTATCTTTACTGTCAACCTCTACCAAGCATCATGTCCTGCCCCAGGGAGTGATCCTTCTTGATAATATGTCCAAAGAATACAAGGCCAAGCCTCACCATTCTATCTTCAAAAGAACACTCTACCAATACTTCTTCAAGCCAGATTTGTTTGTTCTTCTTGGCACTCAAGGCAGTTCATGGCATTCTTAGTATTCTTCACCAACCCCATGATCCAAATTCTCCTCCCAGGTCCATAAAATCAAACTCACCCAAGTCAATTCCAACGCACAATGCCCCTAGGACAGCATTCCATTGCCCCTGTGAGTTTCTGAGACTGTAAATCTTTACCCACTGAAAATCTCTTCTTTCTCTTGCTGATGGTTTCAAACTGCTGACCTTGTGGTTTGCAGCCTGATGCATCTGTGTCCATTAAGCCAGTTTATGACTCCCCCTTCTCTCTCATCTTCCTGATTCATTGTCTAGCTTTCAGAGGCCTATGAGGCAATTGAAAATACGAAGGCTTGGATCAGGTGCATCTGAGTCCCCAAAGTGACATCTTTCTGTGGTTTTAAGACAATGCAAATGTAGGCTTCCCTCTTCAAAGGCTTCCCTGCCACACCTGAGACCATGCCCCACCAGCCTTTGGTCTTTCATTCTTCAAATAGGCATAGACCCAAAGATGCTTTCTTTCAGCAGGCATCTTGGCTACAAGGCCCGGTCCATTCTTTTTACTTTTCACTCAGTTACCACCCAAGGCCCTTCAAATCATCTACCTGGACTGAGTTGCAGGCTGCCCCAAGTCCTCGAGTGATCACCAATAGCCAGTGTCCAACCTGTGATCAGCACCTATCTGCATAAGCACCTGAGCTCCAAATATTTCTACTTCATCTGGGGAACAAGGAGTTCCTCCACCCCAACCAACCCCACTGCTCTGACGTCAATTCTGACTCTCAGTGACTCGGTAGGACAGAGTAGAAGTGTCCCTGGTCGATTCCTGAGACAGTCACTCTTTCCGGGAGTAGACAGCCTCATCTTTCTCCCTTGGGGGGAGACCGGTGGTTTCAAACGGTGCTTAGCAGGCCCGCCTGAGAGCGTTCCTGGGAGGAAGCACTTGTAACCCACTGAGCTGTTCATTTAAAGGCTGAGGTTTGAGTCCAGCAGCCTAAAGCTCGCCAGACTCAAGACTGGGCTCACTGACAGACAGAGTGCCTGACTGCTCAGAGCTGGCGAGGTCCCCCCCTCCTCCTGGGCAGTTCATCAGTAGTTATCAAATTGAAGAAAGGAGAGTTCTGCCCTGACGGAGGAAGCAGAGGCTGTAGAGCTGGTCTGGGCTCTTGCATTCTGAATGCTCCAGCTTCTCTTCTTTTGTCCCCCTGAGCCAATAGCTGTGCAGACGCTCAAGTGAGGGGGGTTGGGGGGTGGCCCAGGGCTGCTTTAAAGAGGATCTGTGACCTAGTGGTTAAGTGTGGGACTGCAACTCTGAGGGGGGGTGGGGTGGGGTGGATTTCCCACTCCTGCCAGGAGGTGCAGTCTGGGAAACTCACAGGACAAGTTCCAAGCCTGTTCTACGAGGTCACCTTGAGTCACCATCGCCCTGATGGCAGTGAGTTTGGTCCCTCTCCTCCGTCCTTTAGGATAGGTATGAGGCAGCATTGACTCGATGATGGTGAGGTTGGTTTTTTGTTCCGGTGGAGAAGACCAAGGAGCCCTGCTGGCGTTAAGGAGTTAGGAGCTGGGTTTCTAACTGCAAGGTTAGTGGTTCAAAGCCACTGGCCTTTGTGAGGGAGACAGAGGAGGGTTTCTACTCCTTCCAGGGTCAGTGTAAGCTCGCCGAAGAGTTGGAATTGACAGGATGTCCATGAGTTTGAGGAAACCCTGTCCTTCTGCGGGGTCAACTGTGAGTCAGATCTATGAGTCAGCTAGGAGTGCGTCGGGTGTGGGCCACTCTAAGGGAGCAAGGTGATGGTTTCTGCTCCCCGAAGGGGCCCTGAGCTGATGGATGGCAGCGAGTTTGAATTTGCGCTGGAGAACATTCAGGCTTGCTACTCGCACAAAGATTCCCAGACCGGAGACCTCATAGTGGGTGGTCTCCTCTGTCTTGTACAGTGGCCCTGTGTTAGGATGAACTGGTGGTTTTCGGGGATTTTTTTTTTTTTAATTTGGGACTCCTACAACTCTTATCACAATCCATACATGCATCCGTTGTGTCAAGCACATCTGTACATTTGTCCCCATCATCATTCTCAAAACATTTACTTTCTGAACGGGCTGGTTTTGAGTGAGTCGAGAGCCCCAGTTGCTAAGAGTCCTTGTCTTTGATCTCCTAGATGGTGAGCCCCTACCAGCCTTGGTATTGGAACAACCAGGTGGCCGGCTTCTTTAAAGAATACAAGAAGATCACATTCCTCACCGTCAAGGTAGGGCTGGGGTTCCACCCGCCAAGCACCCAGGACCTGTCCTGGAAAGATGATTCAGGATTCAGGACGGGCTGGGTCCTTCCCCCCGGCAGTAGGAGTGCTGTACTCGTTGATCAGGACAAACAAGGACCCCACCTGGAAGAACTCTGGTTTAGGACTCCAGGTTATTCCTGGCCTGGAAGAAGCTGTGGGCCAGGGACTAAGGAGGATGCAATTAGAGGCTGTGGCTTAACACCTCAGGCCAGAGCTGGCTCTTCCTGGACTTCTGGGTCCCATTCCAACCCCATCTTCTCCGGGAAGGCACAAGCCTCCTGCACAATCTTCTCAGTGCTCCCAAGCCAACTTCGCTCTGGCCTCTAGATTGAAAAAGAAGAAAAAAGCTTTCTTTGTTGCATATGTTCTGCTAAAAAAGAAAAAACAAGGAGTCCCTTCGAAGTGTTATCTCTAGAGCAGTAGCTAATGTGCATCCGTCACCTGGGGGGAGGCGGCTGCCTCTTCTCCCTGCATCTGTCCCTCACCCCCAGGCTTTGATTCTATTGGTTTCGGATAGTTTGGAGAAAGTGCACTTCTGACAAGTCTCCAGATGTTGCTGATGCTTCTGGTCTGATCCTCTTGGAGGCAAAGCCCTCTATCCATGTAGCCGACCCACACTCACCACGGGGGCCTCTCTCCTGCACAGGGCTCAGGACACATGGTGCCTCAGTACCGGCCTGCCCAGGCTCTGAAGATGTTTGAGAGCTTCTTGAAGAATACTTCCTTCCTTTGATCATCTTCAGTTGCTGGTAGGGATCCCCCAAGCTAGGCTCTCCCATCCTCTTCCCCACCCCAATATGCTCCTTCTTGGGTGCCTGCCCTTCCACAAACACCAAAGATGTTCTACACTGCTGTGACCGACCTGGGGGGATCTGGGAGGAGGGGGCAGGGTGGGTTAGAGGGGAAGTGATAAGAGATCTGTGTGGATCATATGCAGCTTCCTGGAAGTCTCTAGGACCTGCAACGTTTCTTCAAGGATTCTGGCCCCAAATGGGTCTGCATCTCTGATGGAGTCCCTGAGCTCCATCTTGGGTCTGTTATCGTCCTATCTGCATAGCGCTAGGAGGACATTCCAAGACTACTTTCTTGCCTCCTAAAATGGATTGGGGGGTTGGGGGCAGTCCCTGAGTGGTGCACACAGCCACAGGGTTAGCTACTAATTGACAAGTTGAAGGGTGGAGTCCGAGGGCTTGGTAATCCACTTCTGAACAATCAATCATTGAGAACACTATGGAGTTCATCCATGGGGCTGCCCCGCTTGGATTGGGCTCCAGGATAACTGGTTAGAGCTGATGGGAGGGATCAAGACCTTGACGGTGCTCTGCAAAGTACAGACTCTAGCACTACTGGCACTTCTAGCAGCTTTGGCCACATAAAAGGGAACTTTGAAAAGGACTTCGTCCCACTTCTCTCTTTTTAAAAACAGATTTGCCTAGGTGTCTATTGCCTGTATCCAGAGAGCAATATTGGTTCATCCATATGCATGACGGCCTACTAAAACGATGAGTTTGTCCAGAGATCCGCTCTGTAGGAAACACCTACTAAGCATCAGGCTGGAATTGAGTATTAAACATTGAATGATGAGCAAAATGTGTCCTTGCACTTTCTTTCTTTGAACCTGGAGTTTACCATATCCTTTCTTGAACCAAAGTTCACTCTTTAAGTCTCATGGAGGGTTCTACAGAGTCAAAAAAAAAAAAAAAAAGAGAGTGCGAGAGCGAGAGAGAGAGCGAGAGAGAGAGAAAGAAACTAAGAACCAGAATGGAAGAGAACTGCCCTTTTTTTCCTTCCAGTTTTATTTTATTTATTTATTTTGTGGCATCACTGCCCTGGTGGGATTAGGAAGCCTAGCCTTGCGCCTGGAGTGCTGCTGCTGGATTTGAACCGTCAACCCTGTGGGCTGCAGTCCTGCACACAACCACTACACCACCAGGGCTCAGCCCCATTTATTAAATCTTAAAGGGAATGAAGACCACACAAACACAGACACATCATCCGGATGAGGGAGGCCATTAGCACAAGGTCATGATGGCTGAGGATTGAGTCAGGACGCTAGTTGCATAAGGCATGGAACAAAGGACACCGTCCCAAATTCATGATCGGGAGGCACATTGATACATCACATTACAGATGGGGCTACAGAAGCTGGAATGGGACCATAACTGGCCACAAGCTTTGATAGATCGAAGAGTTTATGAGATTGGTCCAGGGCCTTCCCATCACAGTAGTCAGGCTATGACTGACAGGGTATGACTCATGACTATGAAACCTCCAGTTCTGTTCCCAGTTCTGGTATCTTCATTGAGGACAAACTGGGAAAACCCTTAAGAGAGTCTGCCCCTCCCTGGGCTGGCTGGAGAGGGTTGGAGGTAACCCACTTTCCATATACTCTGCCTGAGGATGAGATTATGTAAGCCCTTGGTTAATGATCAGCAGGCTAAATCTAGGTGGAGATGCCGCAAATGGACCTTAGGCTGTCACTGTCATTCTAGAGCTTCTGCAAACCCCATCTTCCCCAGCTTTTAAGCTCTAATACACCTCAGAGGAGTGAATGAGCGTGATTAGGCTCAGACATTGGAGCTGAAATGGGTCTCCAGATAGTGACTCCATCACATTTTGCTCCAAAGGTCTCTCTGGCAATTATTTTCCCTATGGGCTCCAAGGTCAGCAGTTCAAAACCAACAGCCTCTTCACAGGAGAAATATGAGGCCTTCTACTCCTGTAAAAAGCCACAGACTTGGAGACCCACAGGGCCAGTTCTCCCCTGAGTCGGCATCAACTCAGGGGCAGTGAGTTTGGCATTTTGAATGGGCTCCCTATTTGGGAGAATGTTCCTATTTGCTGACCAGCATGCAGAATGCACCAACTAATAGGGGCTGTAGCTTGATGGCAGCGGAGTGTGGAAGTTAATTTTCTTTTTTTTTAGTACTGCAAGCTGTCTACTGGCTCTCCACAACTCACACCTCCTTCTGAACTTACAAGTCTCTGCATCACTGGGGTTGGCTATTCGGCCCACCTTTGGGTGCAGGAAGGAGGTGTGAGTGGTGACCTGGAACTATACTCCCTGGAAGGCTTTTGGTAAAGTATTTTTCTCCACCAGCTTCCAGAATTGCTGGCGAATCCTTCCTTTTTCACCTCCAAAAAAAAGTCACCGCCATCAAGTTGACTCCAACTTCTGGTGCCCCTCTGGGACCGGGTAGAACTGCACCTCTTGGTTTCCAAGAGAAGAAAGCCTTGTCTTTCTCCTGCGGGGCAATTGATGGTTTTGCCCTGCTAATCTTAATGTGAGGAGTCTGACACTTCAGCACTATGCGCCCCGGGCTCCTCTGGCCTCCAGAAGGAGGTTGTCAACAGTTTAAAGCCAGACCCCTCCCTTTGCTCAGCCTCCTGGAAGAGACTCAAAACATCTGATGGTGCTCGGGAAGCAGCAGTGGTGGTGGGTGGGAGTAGCTCACACAGGGAGTCCTTAACCACAGGGCCTGCAGTTTGAAACTGCCAGCAGCTCTGCAGCAGAAAGAGCGGCCTGTCTACATCTGTAAAGGTTTGAAGTCTCAGAAACCCACTGGGGCAGTTCTATTCTGTCTGATAGGACCCCTAGGCATTGGAATGACCTCCATGGCCGTGAGTAGAGGGAAAGTGGTATGGAATGGTTGCAGCAAGGCAGTATATCTGACCTCTGACTTCACTATCTCCAGAGAGGGGGTGGGTGAAGTGGAGGATGTCAGACATGCCCTCCTCAGGCTCCATCCATCCCTCTCCAGGCTCCATCCATTAGTACCTATTCCAACATCAACTGCTCCTTCCAAGGCATGACTTCTGCGCTGGGTTTGATCACTTGTGGCAGTAGGCACACAGAATTCACAGACAATACCCATGATTAAGGGGGTTTATTCCGGATGTTAATAGGTGACCACATGTCAGGATCTGTAAACAGTAAGGGTATGGTCTGTGTCCACAGTAGTCCCTTGTCTCAGGCGGCAGCCCAGCCATGTCTCTCTCCAGTCCTCAGCCTCTCAGCCACAAAGAGTTCCCTTGGCCTTTGCCTCGCTGGACCAGGAAGCCAGTCCACCTGTCCCTCCCTCTCATAGTCCCGTCGTCCTAGGCCAGACGAGGAGGAAGCACTCCAAAGTCTTAGCATTGCTCCTCTGAGTCTCCTACAAGAGACTCTGGTGCCTCTGGTCCCAGGGCCTCCGCCACTGCAGATGGAGATCTTGAAGGAACTCTTTCTAGCTCCTGTCACTGCCACTGCTTCAGAGGGTTCATCCTTATTGCTGTGTGTGTGTGTGTGTGTGTGTGTGTTGAAGATGGATCAAGCCCCTCTAGTAGTGTTACCCAGACCCTGTTTGCATAATCCCACCCAATCATCTGCTGGGAGTTATAGAGGCTTTGGTAGAAGAGTCAGATTAAAAAACTCCACCACAGTGGTTAAGAGAATTTGAGGGGAAAGTCCTCCTGGACCTGCCTTCCTCTCTACCATGATGACTTCTCTAAAGGACTACTTCTGTAATTTCTAGATGATGGTAGAGAAAGGTGCAAGGTAAAAGATGCTAAGTGTCAGGTGGGGGCAAAGTGCCCCCAAAGTGTAAGACAAAATAATAACCATTTACTAAGATGAGGGCCCTGAGGAGGTTGGCGACAGGCCCCCACTGGGACAGAGACGGGGGTTAATGGTCCAGGCTTCTGGCCATCTCCTCCCTTCGGCACTCTAGGAAAGCACCTTAAGCAGAACCTGTCTGTCCATCTCTGAACTCCCTCAGGAGTCGCCATTCTTCACTGATCTATCCAGAGGCCTCCAAAGGCTGCTCAGATCTGCCTCATCTGTTCTGGTGCACACAGCCCTTTTCAGGGAACGCTCACCTGACCATGAGCCAGGACGCTCCGTGGTCTTCCCCCTTCTCTCTCTAGCTCCTTCCTGGCCCTCTCATGAAAAGAGGCCAAAAGAGAAACAACCTTTAAGAAACAAAACCCAAACCAAAAAGACACCCCAGAAGCTTCCCACACAGTCATGAAACAAAACTGTCAGTTATGGAAAGACTCTAAGACTTCAGATATAAATATACCTGGAAAACACCAGCCACACAGGATTTTCAGAATGCAAATGACTCATTTCAAATACCCCGTCAGACTGTGCATCTCACTTTAAGGTGCTTTTGGGCGTCTCTGGTGCTTTCTGGCTTGGAGAAACAGAGAATCCCCAATGGGCCCTTGGGTCATACAGCTGGGGTCTTAGAGGTCACACAGTGGGGGAGGGGCTTTCTAAGCCAGGGCTTGGAGCTTGGTGACTGAGAGGTGAGCCCAGAAGTCTGAGAGCTTGTATGTGACTCTAAGTCACACTAAGTATGTGACTCTAGGAGAGAGTCTCAACCCAAACTCACTGTCACTGGTCGATTCCACTTAGGGTGACCCTGTAGGAACTGTCCCTGTGGGTTTCTGAGACTCTAGTTCTTTATGGGAATGGAAGGCCTCCTCTTTGTCCCATCAACCTCTCCAAGGACCTGTAAAAAGAAAGTACACCAGTCTCTACCTCATGGGAGGCTGAGATAAAATAAAGCCTAAAATGTACTTGGCATGTAGTGAAGAGAATACCTGCAACTCTAAAAACAATTTTTGTCCTTTATAAGAATAGGTAATGGGTTGAGCCCCGGTGGCGTAGTGGTTGTGCGCGGGACTGTGGCCCACTGGGATGGAGGTTCAATTCCAGCAGTGGGGCTGGGCCTCCTCCTCCCACCACCAAAGAGCAGTGATGCCCCAAAAAACAAAACAAACAAACAAAAAAGAATAAGTAGTATGCAAGTCCTGGTGGACTAGAGAAACAAATTCATAGACAGACATAGATGTATAAGAAAGAGCTTTATATACAGAGCAATTGTACATTAAGAAAACATCCCAAGGGCTGCGCCCCGGTGGTGTAGTGGTTGTGCGCTGGACTGTGGCCCACTGGGACAGAGGTTCAATTCCAGCAGTGGGGCTGGCCTCCTACTCCCACCACCGGAGAGCAGTGATGCCCAAAAATCCAAAAAAAAAAAAAAAAAAAAAAGAAAAAGAAAAAGAAAACACCCCAGCTCAGTCCAGATCAAGTTCATAAGTCTGATATTAGTCTGTATGTCTGATACCAATCTGTAAAGTCCTTGTCAGACTCACAAAACACATGCAATGATGCCAAATGCAGGAGGATCACAGGCCAGTGGGTGGGAAGTCTTGTGGATCTAGTGGCAGTGGAAGTATCTCAGTGCTGACAGGGCTTTCCACGTGGCTCCTCCAGTTCAGGGCACTAGTATAGTTCCACGTGTCTTGTCAGCTGCAATGTCTCCCGGGGAGTGAGCCAGTGTCCCACCTTGAGCGAGCTATTGATCTCTGTGGCACTTCCAAATAAGGCCATCAAGCTGTGATTGACACGTAAACTTTAGCCCCTTCACTTGTAAGTCTTCACTTGATGACAGATTATGTAACTACCACGAGTACGCTAATTAAAAAACCAAAACTCAACATATGTACAGATGAATTTTAGGAATCAGATTATACCTCACAATTTGGACACCAGAGAGGGCTTGCCTAATATTCTTACCATAGGAAGAGGGAAAAAGAGTCCCCCAGGAGGGTAATACAGACACATGGTGGATTGCTTGCAGTGTGCTTCTTTGGTCATCCCATTACTCAAGGTGGAGGGACCAGAGGGTGATCAAAGCCTGGTGCCTAGGGTATGGGCTTGGAGCAAGGTGCTAGTGATGAGCTGGGGAGAATTGGAATTTAGAATTAGCCTGTCAATGGTCTTTCGGGATAAAACAGAATTCTATGGTAGTCATTGGTCAAATCACTGTCAACTGACCTTATTACCTTGGTTGAAATATAGGATGACTAACTGGGACACTTTGGTCTGTGGGTTAGTGGCATAAGAAAATCTTATGGAGCAATTCTTTCTGTAAGATACGGGGACACCATGAACTGGAAAAGAATAGAGACAGCTGGATTTGGTTTGAGGTCAGAGCAATAAGACCCCCCCCCCCCCGCCCCCCGATGCTGAGCCAATCTGGATTGATAGTCACCCTTTAGGGCAGAGTAAACTGACCCCCATTGAGTTTCCTACAGAAGCCACTGCACGTCTTTCCTCCGCAGAGCAGCTGGCAGATTTGAACCACTGGCCTTTCAGTTGGGAGGGGCCCCCATGGCTCCTATACTGTGACTACAGTGACCTTGTATTTCTTCTCATCATGGTCTGAGCACCTCCAACATTCACAGCTCCAAATATTACATAGTTGGCAGAGATCTCAAAGCAAGCTCTTTGTCTTCTAGTTTGGGGTTTTTCTTGCACCCTTCCCTAACCCAATTAAGTAAAACCCCTTTTCTCCAGCACTTACATTTTCCTCTCTAGGTTATTTTGGGAAACAATTAAAGAGATTGTAAAATTGTTCCTGAGCCTCCTATGTACAGCTAATTGGGGAACAAAGACGCCCTGGTAGATGGAAGGAAGAGGAAAGAGGCCAGGTGAGTAATTAACAGCTGGCTGAAATTTCCAGTTTTGAAACACCTTTGAACCCACTCTTCTCCTCCCCCTCCCACCCCCTGAGCCATAACTGCTGAGTTAGAGCATGAGTCAGCGAGGTTTTTGTGAAGGTGTCTAGTAAAAGAGTTCATCTGCGCTTGATTTCCAATGCTGCCTTTCAGGAATTGGAGAGGTGTACCAGATCTCCACTACTCTTTTCAGTACAGTGATCCACCAGCCCTTCCTGCCTTCCAGCAAAGATGGAATGAAGTGAAGCTGATGGACTTTGATCTCCAGCCAGGTGTGCCAATTCTTTAGCCTTCGAGGTTGCCCCTTAGGTGGGGGGATGTCATATTTCAGATGGTGGGCTCAGGGTCTGGGGCAGCCTCAATTTAAAAGCAGCACACACTTTGTTGTTGTTGCACAAAAAAAATGCATGTGGGAGATGGTGACATGGTGATGTGGGGAGAAAGTGAGGTGGCTTGATGTTGGGAGATCTAGGTATGATCCTTGAACTTGTTGAAGGATTACAGAGTTGAATTTATTTGCGCCCTTGGGCCTCAATTTCTATTTTGAAAATTAAATGAGTCTACAAAAATAAAACATACATTTTTAAAAAAGTGAAATGCAAATGATGCACACAGTATATAGAACTAAGGGCAAGTCCTCAGCCCTTGAAGCCATACGCTTGCTCTTCAGCACTTTCTGTTTGTTACCATTCCCATGCCACTCAACTTCCCAGAAATAAGGTTTCTGGGTGGTGCACTCATTATGCGCTCAGCTAGGGCAACTGACAACAACAAGGACCTTCAGGTTGGAAATTTCAACCCATCCAAAATGCCAGGGAAGAAAGACCTGGAAGTTTGTGGTTATAAAGATTACAGTCACTGAAAACCCCGCAACATCGTTTTACACTGTAACACGGGCATTGCCAAGAGGCTGAATAGACTCAACAGCCACAGGGACCAGGGTCTTCAGAATAATGATGGGCCTCTGTTGGGGTGGGGGGGGGGGGAGCTCGATCTTTCCAAACTTTTCCCTGAAATCAAATAAAAGTTATTTCCTCCTCCAGAAATGTACGAACAAACACACAAAGTTGGTAACATGAGTTTACAAGTTTGTTACAGTTATTATTATTTGTTTTCCAATTCTACGCCTAACACATTTTGAAAATAAACCTTGCTCCAGGTCCCGAGCTTCTGTATAGTTTAATTTGAGCAAAGAGGTCTCCCTTTCCTTCCCCTTTCTTCAAGCTAAGGAGTTCCGAGTGGCCAAGTAGGCTATGAATTGGGCGCTAACCGCAAAGTGAGCAGTTCAGAACCACCAGCTACAGTACAGGAGAAAAATGTGGCGTCCTGTTCCTGCAAAGACTTACGGTCTTGGAACACTCACCGAGGCAGGTGGGTGGCTTGGAGTCGAAATCGACCTGACAGCAACGTTTCCTTCAAGTTAAGTTCAATGACTTGTTGCCAAGTCAACATTTTTGGTCAAAATGTAAACGAGTCCGGCAGTCATCATGTCCTTCCTAACTCTTCAATACTGGTTTAGGAAGAGGGAAATCTATAGATACAACAAAAGATGCGCTTCTCTTTGCCATTTCTCTGGGAAGAACAAAGGGTATTGGCATCTTTTCTTCATGTTGCTTTCGGAGCTCAGTCATGCACTGAGGCCTCCTACCTCTACCACAGAACTATGACCAAAAAGTTCCTTGACCCAAGCTCCTTACCCCACGCGCACTCGCGTCCAGGATGCAACTCATGACCAGATGCAGAAGTTGACAGACTACATTCTCCAGCATGCATTACTCCTCCCTGGGTTCTGCAAGCGACACGTACGTCATCTTTGCGACAGGCATTCCGGTGGGGGTGGGGCTGGAGGGGACTACAAGTCCCGGCATGCAAAGCGTCAACGCGTTAGTCATCACCTGGCTTGCTTCCGGGTTGCAGGCGTTCCCCACCTCACTCCACACTAAGGAGCGCGACCTGAGGAGACACCAGTGTTTGGAGTGGGAGGCCGCGCGAGCCTTCAAAGGAGAAAGGCAAGTGGAGAAGGTTGTTCACCCAGACTCAAAGTTGTTCCCGCGCATAGTGGCGAGGGGTTGTGGGGCTCCCTCCCTTATTGTTTCCGAGGCAACGCCAAGTTCCTATTGGTTGAAGACTTCGAGAGTGGGAAGTCCGTGGATCTCCCCAAGTGCGAGTTACTTGCGTACGCACATCGGTCCTCGCCCGC
This sequence comes from Nesogale talazaci, assembly GCA_004026705.1. Lineage (NCBI taxonomy): Eukaryota > Metazoa > Chordata > Mammalia > Afrosoricida > Tenrecidae > Nesogale > Nesogale talazaci. The sequence continues at coordinate 23,361 of PVJH01030436.1, forward strand.
AGCGCAGGCGCGCGGGCTCTAACTCCCATCCCTAGGGACGGCTGAGAGGCAATTGGCCAAAGCCCGCGAAGTGGGAGTCCGGATTGGTAGTTGCTAGCAGAAGTCTGTTTCTTCCTTGGCTTCTGCAAGTGATAGTTCGTGATTGGTTTAAATCCGCGGGCACCTGCCGGTGATTGGGCGGGCGTCACGGGCGGGCTACGCTCATTGGCTGCTGCTGGGGCCATCCCTCCTCGGGCGGGCAGCGAATGATGAAATGGGAACGGGGAGGGGAAAGGCCGCGACGAGAGCGCGCGACCTCGGCGCCATTTTGTCGAGAAACAAGCGGAGTTAACCGAAGAGGGGGTCGAGGAGAAGCGGAGTCGGGGGACTCAGGAGTTTCCTGTGTCCAGCGCCGCCGGAGCCTTGTGAGGTGAGGTGGGCTGGAGCCCGGGCTTGCCGGGGGCGGGCTGTGTCAGCTCCGGGACGCCGGTACCCGTGAGGAGGCTCCGGGGCGGTCCAGGGCCATTGGAAGCGTTGCCCGAGCTCCGGGGCGTGAGGAGCCGCCAGGCCGGCCGAGTGGCGGGGCAGGAGCGGGTGGACTCTGGCTCCTGGCGGCCTCGGGCCCTGGAGGGGAGAGGCGAGCGCGGAGGCTCGGGGGGGACGCGGGCAGAGTGCGGGGTGAGACCCGGGCCGGCCCCCCGAGGCGGGCCTGGAGGCTCCGAGGGCGGCGGCGGCGGCGGCGGCAGTTGGGGCCACGGGGCCTCTCTTGGCTCGATCTGCACCCTCTCAAAGCCCCCTCCCCCCCCCCCTCCAGCGGCCCCTTCCCTTCTGGGGCCCCGAAGGGGGGGGGTAGCGCCATCGGCCGCCGAGGCCTGTCTCCACGGGCCAGGGGACCGCGTTTGGACGCGGGGGCGCCCCGGTTCCCGCTGGTCCCATCAGCCGCCAGCCCCCGGGTCCCCGGCACGTTGTCAGACCCCCCCGGTTTCGGGCGGCTCCGGGCGGGAGGGGCGGGCACGAGCACTTCCTGATTACTTGAGGCCACAGGTTTTGTGCCACGCGCGCGCCCGAGCGCTCACACGGGCCCCCGTGGTCGGCGCCCGCCTGCCCGGGGGGGGGGGGTCTGCCGTGGCGGCGGCGCTGCTGCTCCGCGGGGAACCCCCCCCCCCCCGCCCCGTGAAGGGAGCCCACGTGAGGGGGTTGTTAACCGGACGGGCAGGGGCCACCGAAGGCCGAGAGTGGCTTTTCCATAGTCCTGCTCTCCCCGCGCGGAAGCCGGGGGGCTCCCTCCCCCAGCCCCGCCGGACCCTCCGCTTGATGTCGGTGCTGCGAAGTGTGCTTTTTCAATAAGCGATTAGACCCCCACCCCCACCCCCACCCCCCACCGCCCCTTGGAAGTTACCCCGTCGAACGCCACGTTTCTTGCTTACTTATTTATTTTATTTTGTACCTTCGGAAAACTGAGGACACTCCCCCGCCCCCCCCAGCTCAATTGTATGTAACCTGTGACTGCTTGAGTTTTCCC